>JAYXIM010030409.1:0-250076 GCA_037575425.1 Anastrepha fraterculus
CGATGCCCATTCCAATGAGACCTTCGAAGTAAAGCAGCGAGTTTACATGTACATATTAGTGCGGAGTAGTTGACCTTAACAGTAGCTACGCGACGGTGAAGCGCATAAATATTTCTTAGCACCAATGAAATAGAAATGTTGCAGCTATATAACATGCAACATGGCACAGTTCTGTTCGCTGCTTTGATTTTTGTGGCTAACACACACATTCAAATATAATCTCCCACACACACACAGGTTAGACTTTATTGCATTTTTATGCGGTTTGGTTGGCTCTTTATTGCTTTACTCTATTTTTTGTACTTCTTTTAACTTTTATGTATTTGTGTCGCTGTTGTTGCTGCAATAATTTGTTGCGATTTCACTACTTGGCTTTTATAGTTTCTTTTTCCTTTCTACATTCTATTTCGCCGCAAATTGTTCAATTTTCTGCCGTATTATAGTAGTGGTAGTACATTCGTTTGAGCGTACACCTGGCAACAGCCTTCACTTACGTTACCTTCAGCTTACTATTCTACACAACTTCGATATTATTGATTTGTTACTATTAAAAGGCTTGTGGGTATATTTCTTTGTACTGGTATTATTGCTTTTTTTATTTCTGTTAGATAGTTGTATGGCCATTTTGTGGTAAAATGGCAATAAAAAGCGCAACAAAGACGGTATGCGCTGAAGTATTTGAAAATTGCCAGCGATTCCAATAAAAAGATCAATAAGCCATAAATGGATGTAAGTGAGAGTGTGTTAACGAGAGAGTCGCGTAGTGAGTGTGGGTAAATAGGTGGGGGCGAGTTCAATAATACGTATGTTTGGAGATTTTGTAATTAAAAAGTACGACAAGAAAAGTCCCTTGTAAAAAATTGCACACTCGTATAGTAAAAGTAAGTGAAATTCAAGTTTTTAGTAGTATATACAAGTCATTTCCTAATTTTATTTGTGATCCTGTTTAGGAGATCTCTTCGCGATGTCAAAATTGGCTATAAAATAGACAAAAATTTGGTTTGTTCTTAATTTTCTTATTCACAATGTTCTCAAGGATTTCAGAAACACTATGCATTTAGAAGTAGAGAGTGGCAAGAACAATAACGGTAGCAACGGTGGAACCTCTAGGTACAGCTGGTATATTGCTAATCGGATAGTGACAAGGGAATCGATAAGGTTTTCCTTGTCTTCCTTTGAGAACTTTAAGTCCCCTGGACCTGACGGAATATATCCAGCAATGCTTAAAAAAGGAGGAGACAGGCCGATTGAGGCCCTGAAAAAGGATCTTCACAGCATGTCTTGCATTTGGTTATATACCATCCCAATGGAGACGCGTAAGAGTAGTATTTGTAGTAGTAGTAGTGAGAGGCTGTTAACCGCTGGTGGGAGCAGTGACGAACAAAACACAGTCAGGGCCAAGCAAGGATGTCCCCAAGGGGGTGTTCTTTCTCCGCTGCTGTGGTGCTTGGGCGTAAACTCTCTACTAGCGGAGATGCAGGAACTCGGTTTTCATATCCAAGCATATGCGGACGATGTCTATGCGCTAACATCGGATAAATCCTTAAGGAGGCTTTGCACGAAAGTGCAGAGGATTCTGATAATTCGCATGTATTAGAGACTAATAAAATACTTGTAAATGTGTTGGAATTTTTGTCAAAATAGCTCAGCACTGTCTTGTAGGGTATATACTCATATATTGTACATACTTGTGTTTTTCCCCCCGGGACAACGCCCGTGAAGAGCAAACTCACCCTCACAGCTATACTAACGTACTACACAGCTCTCCGCAATCTACCACTCTCCCCGCGGAACATGGAAAACCCATATTTTCACCAAACGGAAGGCTACCGGAAACTCACTCAACTATCTTGAAACCAATATGGACACATGGACTGCAGCTAACTTCAACATCGAAACACTTCAAACATTCCAGTCGAAAACTCGCAGAATGAACTCAAGCGCTCCTTATTATATCAGAAATTAGCAAATTCATCGTGACCGGCCTCATTTTGGAAAAAAGACGGCCCATAAATCACACCAAAAAGTCACTCTTTGTGGGTGCATTGGTTTCTCGGCAATCACGCTTGGATTATCATTCAACCAAATGCAGCAATTCTGCTTATTGCCGAATCCAGGGGAGGTGAAAATGTGCCTCATCACTGAAGATGACTTTCTTCACGAAGTGCGCGATATGCATTTTGATTTGAACGCCCGTTTTCATAATAAGCCTGAATAACTTTAACGCGTTGCTAGATTGTGTATCTTTCCATGGTTCAAATTGAGTTAGTTCGAAATTGAAAAATGTCAAATGAAATTCAGAAAAGAACTTGACGTTTAGGTGTGGTTTACATTCAACATCGGCCCTTGAACTTTAACCACCCTTTATATGCATATTTTAAATTATTTCGTTGATATTATTTTTTTATAGTACCTACTAAGTAGTGTTTGATCAGGAAGAAGACATTCGTAAAAGCAACATGTTTTTTCTCTCCTATATGAGTATGTGGTAGACAAATCTCAGCGCTAATTAAAAGTGAGAATATGCAATCATTTTATATGTTATGTCAAAATATACTACTTGTGTAAAAAACAACTTCATACGTTGAGTATTTGCTGAACATTGCAAACGCGATCAAGGCCTCAAAGAATGCAGTAGTTAAAATTAGCCGGAAACCAACATGAGCAATCAGAGAAAGAACATTTATGTATGTATGTAAAACAAAGCACTTGGAAGTAATAAGAAAAGTCGCAAACCAAATCTAACAAGTCGCCTACTACAAGTGAAATCAACCAGCAGCTGTTAGCATCAACCTTAAAAATTTTAACAAACTTTTGTTTTATTCACTGTATTGTCTTCGACATTAACTTATACATGAACATGTCCATGAGGTCGAAGTGGAAACCTCACAAAGAATCTGTACATAATTTTCATTGGTTCAAAGTAGTCATAAACTTAATACAGCACTTTAGTCCGCGAGTGTGAGTGTGCACGTGTCTCATACAAATAGGCCGCTGACCATAAAATTCACACTTAAACAGCCAGAAATTAAAGAAAGAAATTCTCATTGCGAAAAATGAACTCATAAAAAATATATGTAAAGCGAGTATAGAAAGATAAGAAAATTTAAGGTCGCTGAATAAAGTAAGGAAGACAGGGTTGAAGAAGAAGATGGCAATGCGTGTAACATACAAATACTGAGAACTTCGGGAAAATATGTCTATATTGTGAGCGCAGTAGGTATATGCCTCACTCACTGTAGTAGTACGAATATTATTACTAAAGAAGCACGTCAAGCTTATGCGACTGATAATAGGCACGTATGTATGGGAAAATGGGCTTAAGAGCGAAATAAAGTAATAAAAGCATGCGTATAAGTGAGTACGCGCTAATGTTTTATATTACATAACATTCTTACAGCTCTGAGACCTACATAAGTACATCTCAACTAAAGAAACACTCATAATCTGACAAGATCAGGATAAACTACGTTTAACCTTGACTTAAATTTTTTTAGAAGGTTCTAAAACTCAGAGAGTTATATAAATATATATATATATAATATATATACTAAAATTAAAAAGTTTCAGTTTTAAATATACTATAATAGGGTATACAAATAATTTCCTCTAGCAGTTGGTACAATGATGTTAAATTCCTAATTAGTCTCGATAGCTTCAGTGTGCATTTTCGCCAAGAAAAAGCTAATTTAAAAAAAATACTATAAAATAAAAATAAATAAAATACTACTATTCTAAGACTAAAAAATGCTAAGCATTCATTATGTGAAGGAAACACCCAACATCTCCATCAAAACACAATTGTTAGAAATCAACGCAATTTCGAAACACTTCATACTGCATACTCGGCATTTTCGACATTTTTATAGAGTTTCATGAAAAAGAGTTAGAAATTGTGATGAAATTTTATTTATCTAATTAAATCTAAAAATTAAGTAGGTATTTCGTACCGACTTAGAAAAGTAGATTAATGACAGACAATTCAATCAAAAATAAATTAATTCATTTTAATGAAAAAGAAGCATATTAAAGAATACTTAGAATAAACAATTCTAACAATACTAGTTAAACAATTCATATAGAATTTCTGGGCACATCCAAGGCTACTCATTTAACATGTATAATAAGGTCAGTAATAAAGGCGTATTCCTGTTCCGAACGCACAAGAGAGGTATGTATATATATAATAGCTTTAGAGTACATATACTGTGGGCAAAAAGTAAGGTGAATTTGGTTGTAAAATGAAAAATCTTTATTTATTCTTGTAAATCAATTTCATCCCCTTCAAAATAATCCCCTCTCGATGAAATACACTTATGCCAACGATTTTTCCAATCCCCGAAACATGCCAAATAGTTCATTTCCGGTATAGCCATCAGCACCTTCTTCGATTCAGCTTCTATCTCCTCAATCGACTCGAAACGCGTTCCCCGGAGCGGTCTCTTGAGTTTTGGGAATAGCCAGAAGTCACACGGAGCTAAATCAGGCGAATACGGTGGTTGCGGAACGATATGCGTGGAATTTTTGGCGAAATGGTCACGACGAACGAGTGCAGTGTGAGACGGTACATTATCGTGATGCAAAAACCAAGAGTTTTTGGCCCATAATTCTGGTCTTTTTAGACGAATTGCTTCACGTAAACGCAGCATAACGCTCAAATAATATTCCTTATTAACAGTTTGGCCAGGTGGAAGGAATTCATAGTGCACCACACCACGAAAATCGAAAAAAACCGTCATCACGATCTTTATTTTTGAACGACTTTGACGTGCTCTTTTCGGTCTGGCCTCGCCTTTAGCACGATATTCGCTTGATTGGTCGGTTGTTTCAGGGTCGTAAGCATAAATCCAAGTCTCATCTCCCGTAATGATGCATTTGAGCTTGTCCTGATAGTCTGAAAGCATTGTTTCACACACATCAACGCGACGACTTTTTTCCAAGAAATTGAGAGTTTTCGGTACCAAACGAGATTTGACTTTTCGTCGGCCCAAATGGTCTTTCAAAATGGTTTTCACAGATCCTTCTGATATTCCGATCATATCAGTAAGGTCTTTAACAGTCAACCGGCGATTTTTGAGCACTAACTCCTTCACTTTATTGACGTGTTGGTCATCTGTTGACGTCGATGGTCGTCCGGAGCGCTCCAAGTCATCAACACGTTCTCGACCCTCTTTGAAGTCTTTGTACCATTTATAAACATTTTTCTGCGACATGGTCGAATCACCAAATGCCTTCTGCAACATGCTAAACGTTTCCGCAGCTGAAATTTCATTCAGCAAACAAAATTTGTTGGCACTTCTCTGCTCAATCAAATCAGACATTGTAAAAATCGAAAAATGCACTCTTGGTCGTTTGGTAAACACAAACTTAAATATATTACTGATAATGACATTCACATGAAAGTTGGCCCAGATCTTATTAACAGTGCTGCCAGCTCATGAAAAAAATAACTAGAGCGAAATTTTAATCCCGCGAAGTTTGACAAATAAACTCACCTTACTTTTTGCCCACAGAGTATATGAATCAAAAAAGTCCAAAAATGAATCAAAAAAGTCCAAAAAGAATTAAAGCAAGTACAGAACATGACCTTAAAATAGTGTATTTAAAATGTCTTTAAAAATAATTATGGAATCTAAAGCCAAATATCACAAAAAATTGTTTGACTAATTTTGTTTTTTTGTTTTTTAAGTTTGAAATTTGGAAATTTACGATGGTTTTGTAAAGCGATCAGATTGGCGGTACCTTTTTCAAATGGAGTTTCTTTAACAGATCACTCATGACTAATGTCAAATTATATACATACATACTCTTTTTCAGTACTCATTGAAATTTCATCATGGAAAGACTTACGCCCAAACAACGTTTACAAATCGTACAATCGAAAATCGACGCTCTCTGAAAAGTGTTCATCGCATGCTCAGGGACCCGAATTTTTTCAGTTATGAAATTGTCATATTTGAGCTAGAGATTAGCCCGAAGGCATTCAAGAATAGCCAACATTCATTAAAAACAACCGTTTGGTGCGGCCCATGGGCTAGAGGAATCACAGGCCCATATTTCTTCAAAGACGAGGCTGGCGCCAATGTAACAGTGAATGGAAATTGTAGCATCACAACATTTGGTTCCAACAAGATGGCGCTACTTGCCATACAGTCCGTGAAATAGTCCGAGATATTAGTTCAACGAATTTAAACGTGGGCGAACATCCGTTTTTGATGACGTGGTTACCGGGGAAATCATTCAGCAAGAGCACAACATGATTCTCGCTGATCGACGAACGAAGTAACAGACGCCATAGGTGTGTTGACCCGCACGGCAATTAATATTTTACATGATAAATTGGCGATGAAAAAATTGTCGGCCCGATGGGTGCCGCGATTGCTCACAGTGGAGAACAAGCGGCTGTTAACGTCGAAGCAATTTAAGCGAGATTCGAAGGAATTTTTGCATTGAGTTGTCACCAGATTCATCATTACAAACCAGACTTTAAACAACGATCAAAGCAATGAATTTCTTCCGGTGAATCTGCTCCAAAGAAGGCGAAGACAGTCCCATCGGCCGGAAAGGTCATGGCGACGATTTTCTGGGATGCGAACGTCGTCATCCTCATGGAATTTTTAGAAAAAGGAAAAACGATCACTAGACAACATTGCAGTGAGTTTTTGGACCGCTTTCACCAAAATTTGAAGAAGAAACGGCCAAATTTGGCGAAAAGGAAGATACTGCTTCTCCCCGATAACACACCAGGACATTCATCCGGAGTTGTCACCACCAAACTGCATGAATTGCGTTACGAATTGCTTGCGCACCCGCAGTATTCACCCGATCTGGCGCCCTGCGACTTTTTCTTGTTCTCTAACATGAAGAAATGGCTCGCGGGAAAAAATTTAGTTCACACGAGGAAGTTATCGCCGAGGCAGAGGCGTATTATAGAGAGTTCAACAAATTCTATTTTTGTAGGGGTTGAAAAATGGCCAGAGTGTTGGAAGAAGTGTACCTTTATAAAAGGCGACTGTGTTGAAAAATAAAAAATAACATTTTTGTGAAACATGGTGTATTCATTTCTAACACGAGAATACGAGCTTATTGAACCTCCCTCGTAAAGTCTAAATGCCTTATATATAAACCAGCTTCAATTGAGGCATTGAAAGCCAACAATGATGATCACGTGATGCCCAGAGAAATCCTCCGGAGAATCATTCTAAATTGGTATTTACGGATGGCCGGATTACGGCGCGATTGAGAGCAATATTTGAAAGGGATTATCTTTAGAAAATATTATAAATGATTCTGTATAAAATTCTTTAAAAGAATGGTGCTACACAAAATTAATAAAGAATGGTTCAGTAATTTCGAATTTTCGTTGTTTTATTTCAATATAAAATCCGATACCTCTAAATTGATCACAATTGCGAAGAATAACCTAAGTTTTCGTAAAAAAATTCTAAAATTACAAGAGAGAAAAGCAAATTGTTCAAATTTGACAAATTTGCTACAGTTATAAAGCGCACGGTATATACATTTTAAATTGGTTTCTTATGCTAATGAAACCTTTCTAGTTTTGCCTAAGTCTATAATGATGACCGAGCATGCTTCCATTAGAAAGTCGTGTTTTACCTTATGTAGCCGAAGAATTAATTTTGTCATCAAAGCATTGATAATGTGCGAATTCACTTAAGTGCACTATTTTACTTCTGGAAAAAACCTTGTTTTTGCTTTGCTGAGTACTTATGTATTTATGTGTATGCATGTACTTATGTGAATTCGCAAAGGTACCATAAAGTTATGGTGCAGAAGTAATCTGTAAGTTACATCTTCACAGTATATCGACTCGATTTTCAGCAAAAGACGCTTAAGTGCACATATAATTCTGCTTTAGCTCGAATTCACGGAAATAATGTAAGTTCTACAACATTTTTTAACGCAGCATTGACGCGTCCCAAAAGGATATTTGAAAGCATTAAAAGCAGCGCAAGTGAAAACTAGGATCCGTGTACTTACATATTTTTTTTTGTTTTTGTTTTATACTACGCACATATAACGTGCAAAAGAAGAAATTGATAGCTGTAAGTGGGTGAAGCTTTAATGACAATTTTCCATTTGCTTAACAGTTGGCGAAAGCCGTGAGTGAAGAGTTTAACGCATACAAGCTACCCATAAATTATCATTAAGAAAAAGAAAGATAAAATTTTCCTAAGGGATATATGGCCGTGTAGGTATGTAAGTTAAGATTTGAGTTAGGAAAAATAAGATATGAAAGCCAAGAAAATAGTATAAGGTAGAGAGATATAAGAATTTATAGAGTAGACAAAATTGTCTACTCCTTTTATCTAACTCGATATAAATATCTTTCTTATTTTACTCGAAAGAAAGGTACATTGGCAATCCTTTAAAGTATCGTTCTATGGGATCATATGTGTAAGAAAAGGTACAAAGTACCTGATTCGAGCTGAACAGTCTCGGATTACTAATGGAACATTTTTTGCTGAACGATTATCCAACGTTGTTTTTACTTCAAGTAGGCACTCGCTAAAAAATGAAGTTGTTTCCAAGGAGCCCATCATAGAATCATCTTCTTTCCTAGAATGTGGAATAGAAATTGAAATCAACGGCGTATTTGCTGAAAACAACCAACCATCGACTAGCTGTACTGCACGCACGCAACTATGAATATCAGCGCAAGGTTATCATGAGAAGACAGTAACTTTCAAGTGGTTGAAACCACACGACGATTGCTCTCTTCCGTTGTTCCCATTTTTTCAGACTATGAGTACGGAAAAGTCTTGTTTCGGGGTGATCTGTGACAAAATGTATGAATAATCGTGCTATATCGTACTATACTTACGAGTATATTTATGAGGTTAGAGTTTTTAAATCAACTCGAATCGAAACGTAAAATACGCAAAATCCATGAGACAAAATAACGAAAGAATGGGCGGAGTTGATATTATGGACCAGAAAAAGTCATTCAATAGTTATTATTTCCCAAAATAAAACTCATTTAATTTTAAATTATTATTCAGTAATATATCTAAATAAATATCTAAAACAAATTCTAGGTACTTGCGTCTTTTCTACGATCTCTTTGCTTTCAGTATGTATAATGTTTCACCAATGATCGAGATTATTGTGACACTTAGCACAAATTGTAATGTGTAAGTCGAAATGTAAATAAAGTTTTATTTTTTCCATTAATCATTTCTTCTGCAATACCTTAATATGACACTGATTGACCGTTGCCAACCAATGGGACTTGCATTGGTATCTACATCCGTTTAGATTGGTGGGGTAGATAAATCTAAAAGGCCGTTTTGGTCGTTAAGTTGTGTTAAGTTTGGTATATCATATCTCAAAATGCACATTCATAATTTATTTTTCTACAGTGTTATCGCCTTCTTGATGATAGGTAGCAGAAAAAAAGCGAGCAGTAGCTATTTTTGGCAGTACAGATGTACCAAGTTAGGATGTGCGCCTAAAAGAAAATATGATAAGCTAAAATAACAAAATATTCATAGGTCAGAATTTCGAATCGATACAAATGGAATGAAAGCAAAGGGACTAGGGTTATATCTTAGATGAGACATACTCTAGACTAGTACGCAAATAGCAGCATGGCTATTAAAGCTCATGATATCTGATATCAAAATCACCGGCATAAGCCAATTTAGGAATGCTTAGGCTCTGCGGCTCGACCAATAATTTCTAGCATGAGATTAAAAAATCCACATGATTGGGAGTCACCTTGTTTGAAACCTCATTTGGTATCAAAGTCTAAGAGAGATCCTTCGCAATTCTGACGTAGTTGTTGGCGGTGATGCTAAATCGAAGCATCGCGTCATAAGGTAACTCCTTTTCGTGCTGATCACGTGCATTGGCGTATTGTGAATATCTAATCGATTGTTGATTTTTCATTTGATGGCCCACTGGTGGTGGGCTTCAGTCTTTCGCACAATAGGCTTGATAGGGATTAAAATGCTAAGCTTCAGATTTATTATATATTTGGTGTTTATTTTGATGTTTATATATTTTATTGGTAAATATAAATTTCTGCGACCAAAAGTGTGTTATAGAATGAAAAGCTGCGTAATTTTGAGGTATTTAAGAGCTAATAGTGGTCACTCCTCGGCAGACAGTCACAAACCTCCGAGTGTATTTCTCCTATTAAGCAGCTCCTCGTAAAAACCATCTACCTTCGAGAGATGGCGCAAAACTGCAGGTCCCTCTAAATGTGGAACAACATCAAGACACACACTACTAATTGGAGAAGGAACTCGGCCAAACACCCATAAAAAAGCCTTGAGCACTTAAAATTATAATACAAAGCAGAACTATTGTTGGAATGAATTTCAGTTTATTATAACTTGGTAGATAATTTCATGGCATTTATTTTTGTCTGACAAGTTGCGCCATCTTGTCGTCGCTGTTTAGCTCATTAATTTTCGAAAACAAAAATCTAGTCAGCTCGATGCACTCGCCATTCACCGTAACGGCAGCTCCTTCCTAATTTTGAAAGATATAAGGGCCACTGATACCCGCAAGTGCTCCTTGAACTGCGCGAATAGATACATTTTTTTTTTTTTTCAAAGTACATTTCCACTTATAAGCGTTGTTCTTGCGTCAAATTACTCATGGTGACTTGCCAAACATTACTGAACGGAAACAAAATTTGCCATTCTCAGCCGTCAAACCATAGTTATGGATATCGATAGTTCTCGTGGAGCTAAAAAACACTTGATATATATAAGAGCTCAACGTGAAGCAAGTCAGGTGCAGACAAAATAATATAAAAGGTGTGAAAATGTTGCACTTTTTTATTAAAAGTTATGCGCTCGAAAATATTTATGGAATGAAAAATCTAGTATTTGAAAGATATTTAAATGCTCAACGCGTATGCCTGAAACTTAAAAACCAACTGAAGAGAATCGCAGGTCTCCACTTTTGCCCTTCGACACATTTAGGTATAGGCTTTACAAAATATGCGTCCTGGTCTATGAAAAGGTACCTTACGTGTCAAAAAATCATTTTTCACTTTTTTGTTGATTCGAATAGTATGTGAAAGGCTCTTTAAAATGGTGAAAACCAGAAAGTCATAATTTGTTTAAAAGTTTGTTAAAAGTAAAAAAAGGAAAAGTACAAATACGAAAAAGACTGATTTTTTTGTCATGATACAAATAACGAAGACAATAATTTGTGCAAATTAAAAAGTGAACCATTCCTGGACAGTCTGAGGTGTAATGAATACGATACTGAAGTCTGTTTTCAAAAAATTTGTTACAAAAAATGTATTCATAACTCTATAAAGGGTGGTTTTTAAGGATTTGTCAAAATTTTTGTCACGAATTGTGTCATTGTTTCAACATCAAAAGTTAATTAAAATATTTAAAAACTGTTATTCGGGGGTTTGCGAGGTCGCTGAATATGAATATGAAGTGAGATTATTTAAAATCAAAATGGCGGATCCAATATGTCGGACATGTTTTTTAAAATTTAACGGATCCTCTTAAGATTCAAAACACGGGGGTTTTTGGCGTTGCTGATTACGAATCCGATATCAGATTTCAGAAATTCAATATGATCATCAGATCCGCTTGAAACTTTTCACTCAGGGGTTTTGGAGATCGCTGATTACGAACCTGTTGTGAGATTTAAAAAGATCAACATAGCTGATCTAATATGGCGGACAAATTTTAAAAAATGCATCGAATTCTTTCTAAACTCGTTACTTAGGGGTTTTTGGCCTCGTTAATTGCGAATCCAATATCAAATTTAAAAGATTCTAAATGATGGATCCAATATGATTTTCGAAACTTTAAATTCATCGGATTCGTTTGAAATTTTTTAGTCGGGGATTTTAGGGACTTTGATTTTTTGACAAGTTTATTAAAAGGTTTTTCGGAGTGAAGAGAAAGAATAGTACAAGTACAAAAAAAAACTGATTCTATTTAAAAACTAAAATAATGAAAATATAACGACTTCTAAGATAAAAAAACATTATTATAAAATATTATGCACAAAAATTTACGTTTTTCAACTTTTTATATTTTGTAAAGAAGATGGACTTTTTTCCGCGTCAGGTTTGAGAACATCTAAACTATCCTTTGCCTTTCGTTTCTTTGGTGCTAATTCTTTTATCGGTAATGGAGCAATGCATGACAACTTTTTTTTTGATGATGCAGCCACACGTTTCTTCGATACAGACTCCTTTTTCGATGTCGTAGCTTCAGATTTCTTCGATACCAACTGCTGTTTTGGTAATGGAGCCACAATATCTGCTTTACTTATATCTGAAACTAAGCTGCGAATATTCCGATAAATATATCACTGACGCTCCAGAGATAAACCAACAGGCACTATAACTTTTGTCATTTGACGATCTATAGGTTTTAATAGAAGATAAAATGACTCAATATCCTCACTGTCTGCGAATTTTTTCGTTTTTACACAGTCATTGCAGATTATAAAGTGATGAAATTGCGTAATGCCGACCAGTGATTTATAGAAGGATTTAAGATGGCTGTCCCATTCATACCAAACAACTGTTTCGGCCGATACAGCTTTATTATAAACACCAGGTGATGATTCAACAACGCACTGTAGTAAATCCCCATACGTGTCAATGTTACATACTGCGTACTTAGCCTTGAAAATGCCGAAATGTCGATCTGGTGCGAACTTTGTATGACCCGTAAGGAGAAAATTTAATAAAATAGTTTTGTTAAGTCCTAGAGCTACTCGCCATTGCAGATACGATAGCAGAACGTTGTTCTTATTCTGACCAACATAATTGTCACAGAAAAGAACCAAAGTTTCGATGTCTTTATAGGTTTGCAGATGATGGTGCAAGATACTTACATTAACTTTTTCTTATTTATTTATATATAAAAAAATGTTTTTCACTGCTTCTGTGAGTTTATTGATACTGTGATCTATGCTGAAGAAAATAAGCCAAACTGGATTGAAAAATATTAATATTTAAAAAAGTTACAAGGGTTTTTAGAAGTTTAAACTTTAACTGCTGTTTTCTCGAAAACTTGTTTACGCACGTAAGGTACCTTTTCGTAGACCAGGTCACATATATAGTCGTATTTCTGATAGCATGTGTCAGCAGTACAGATAAACTCGGCAACTATGAGGAATTGAAGGAAGCTGTGAAGTGAGTGATATCAACACTGTCTAACAAGCAACCGAAGAGCATAGTGCCGTATTTGCTTTGTGCATTAAAAATACATTAAAATTACTTTTTTGCATTTTGTGATTCTGGCGGTCGAGTAAGCATGTGGAACATTTTATTGTGCTGCTTGCACACAATCTCGCGCACTCGAATTTCCTGCTGCTTCGCTTTTTTTCTCCTATGTCATTTTATGCTTTATGCTTCATGTTCTTATTTTTATTTCCCTATTCAAGTTTGTTATTACTAATATTTTTTTTTTATAATTTGTTTTATTTTCCTTTGCTTAAGAAATTTTATCTTGACTACCGCGTCCTGGCGCCTGTGTGTATGTCAAAAGGCATATTCACTTGATGTTAATGTAATTATAATTTTCTATGTATTTTTAATAATAGCAGTTAAAGTAACGGTTGCGTCGACAATGTCTGTGCCACCACCAATTATGCGCCGTAATACTCTTGAATCCAGAAGAAACGAAAATACGTTAATGTTGTGCAGAAAATGTTAACGGTTGTGCTGGTAAACATTTTTGTTGTAATGGAATTTATTGTAGGGCGATTAAAATTCTTGTCAGAGTGACTGTGAGAGAATTAAGTGCTAAGGAGAATGCTTGTGAAAATTTGGAGTGAATTTATGAATAAAGTGTAGTAGCAATGAATTCAGTTTTGTTTTTGTGCTTTTTTATTTTTTAACACATAGATATATGTAAGTATATATACGCTTACATTCTTTTTGGGTGTTTGACCGAAAAATTTAACCCAAAAAAAAATTAAATTCGGAGAAGTTGAAAAAAAATTATAGCTGTTCAAAAATGAGTGAAAATAATGAAGAAATTCGCTATATTTTGAAATTTTTGTATAAAAAAGGGAAGAATGCCACGCAAGCCACCAATGAAATTTGTGAAATTTACGGAGACGATGCTGTATCACTTCGTGTAGCACAACAATGGTTCGCTCGCTTCCGTTCTGGAAATTTCGATGTGAAAGATGCACCTCGCTCCGGTCGACCTATCGTTGAAAAAGTCGATGAAATTATGGAAAAGATTGACCAGGACCGTCACATAAGCTGCCATGACATCGCCAAGGCACTAAACATTCATCATCAAACGGTTTTGAACCATTTAAAAAAGGCTGGTTACAAAAAGAAGCTCGATGTTTGGGTACCACATGAATTGTTAGTGAAACATTTAATGGACCGAATTAACATCTGCGATTCTTTGCTGAAACGAATGGTAACAGGAGACGAAAACTGGATCAAATACAACAATAATGTGCGAAAAAGATCATGGTGCAAGGGTGGTGAAGCTCAACAAATGGTTGCAAAGCCAGGATAGACGCCTCGAAAGGTTATGCTGTGTGTTTGGTGGGATTGGAAAGGAATCACCCACTATGAGTTGCTGCAGCCTGCTCGAACGATTGATTCTATTCTTTACTGTCAACAACTGATCAGATTGAAGGTAACAGTCGAAAAAAAACGGCCAGAACTGATCAGCTGAAAGGGCGTCGTCTTCCATCAGGACAACGCTAGGCCACACACATCTTTGATGACTCGGCAAAAACTGGGAGAGCTTGGCTGGGAAGTTTTGATGCATCCACCATATAGCCCTGACCTTGCACCATCGGACTACCATTTGTTTCGGTCAATGCAGAACTCCCTCACTGGAGTAAAGTTGGCTTCAAGAGAAGCCTGTTCAAAATTACTTGTCACAGTTTTTCGCCGAGAAACCACAAAAGTTTTACACTGATGGAATAATATCTCTAGAAGAAAAATGGCAAAAGGTGGTCGACCAAAATGGTATACATTTGGTTTAATAAAGTTCATTATAAATATAAAAAAAATGAGTTGAAGTTTGATTAGAAATACGAAAAGACTTTTTCGACTACTCAATATATCAAATAAAAATAAAAAGGAATACGTGTTAAAAAACATTTACAAAATTTTTTATAAAGCTGGGGCGACTACATGGTGCATGTGCCGTATGTAAAACGAACAACTGATACCGGATAAGACTCACGTATTCTTAAGACTTAGTTATTCTCTAATGTCATCGCCGAATTTCTGCTGTCATTGTCACGGTCTATTAAGCGACGATCGACAGATAGTATTCATGTCCATGTTTCAAAGTAGAGAACGACCGATCTTCTTCTTCTTCTTCGGCTTCAACCATACTCGACCACAAAAATTTCAGTTCGGTTCGGCTTCGACCCAAAAAGGGTCGAACATAGGCTAAAAATGTCGGTAAATTCTTTTTGCTCAAAACCGAAGTTCGGTTTGGTTCGGCCCTAAGAATCGATGCAATTACGTTCTCTAACTGGAACTCAAAATTAATCTACGGCGAAGTGTTGCAGAAGCTTTGAACGATAGTCCTTTGTAGTACTCAGCTAGTCTTTAGTTTTGAAGGCCTTTGACTTAAATAACTGCCTTTCTATCAGTGGAATCTGCTACTAGATTACGGTGAAAGAGCATACTCTACCAGTCTTTCTCTTAAGTGAACCCGGTGCTCGACTTCTTAGTGGACATTGCTGGCGTCATGCAAAATATATATAAAGGGTTTTCCAATAACAGGTGTTATCTATCGCTATCGGGAGATGATTAACGATTTTTTATGGCCGGAATTGGATGGTATTGATCTGGACAACGTTTATTTTGAACAATACGGCGCTACGTGCCACACACAAGAACGAAACCATTGATCTTTTACGGGAAGTCGCACTCTCCAAGAGGTGATCACAATTTGCCACCGAGATCTTGTGATTCAACACCTTGAGACTTTTTTCTTTGGGGCCACGAGAAAGAGAAGGTCTACGCCAACAGCCCAGGGTCGATTCAAAACTCCAAAGGTGGAATTCGTGAGGCTATCGAGGGCATAGGGCAGCCACTTTGCAATTCAGTTATGGAAAATTTCAAGAAAAGGATATTGTCCTGTAAGCGTGGTCGTGGTGGTCATTTATATATATATATATATATATAATTGGCGCGTACACCCTTTTTGGGTTTTTGGCCGAGCTCCTCCTCCTATTTGTGGTGTGCGTCTTGATGTTGTTCCACAAGTGGTGGTCATTTGCCTGATGTTATTTTCCACTATTAACGGCATACCTTCCTCTTTATAATGAAATAAACATCCGACCATTTATATTAAAAAAATAGCATTTTTCTTTGAATTTCAAAATAACACCTCTTATTAGAAAACCTTTTACATACCTATACATAAGCATGTCAATATGTAAGCAAAAAGTTGTAATGATTTCATAAAAATTTCCAGGACAAGTTAAGATATACCAGTACGTTAAGATATTAGGCTAGATATTCAACAAAATGACCGAAGATTTAGGGCCAAATTAAATTTGGTTATAGAATTTGTGAGGACCTGTATCCCATTGAATTAAAAAAAAATGCTGGAATACAAAAAAAATTGTTTCTAATAGACAGATCTTCATTTTTAATCTCTAAATGCTCTTGGGGAGCATATGCTATCTAGAGGCATTATTGCTACTTGGACGTTTGGCTATTCAGAAGTCTAGAAAATAAGAAAACACATGAACGATATTCCACTTTAATTAGGATAAAAGACACTAAGAGCTTGATAAAAAGGAAAGCATACGGATCAAATTACATTATTACTTTACAGACCTATTGCAGTATTGAATACAGTAGCGAGGCGGTGGGTCGAAAATGAACCGATTTTAATGATTCTGGGTTCAAAATGATCGTCATTACTTACACGAGCGACTTCATGTAGAAACAATTGCAAAAAAGTAGTGGAAATTTTTTTATTTTCCAAAAAACAAAAAGTGCGAAACAGGTTTTTTACTCAAAAATTCATTACTCAAAAACAACTCATTTTAGCTACTAGGCATTTAGCTCAATTGAAGTTTGAGGTGTCCTCTTGATTTGGAAAAAGTTAAAAAAAAAAAAAATACACTTTTTGAAATATTGAATTTCGAAAAAATTTCAATTTTTTTTCTTTTTTGCTAAATAAAAAATTTTCAACTACCTTTTTGCAATTGTTTCTACATTAAGTCGCTCGTGTAAGTAATGACGATCATTTTGAACCCAGAATTATTCAAATCGGTTCATTTTTGACTAAGTTATGGGCATTTAAAAACAAAAATTTCTTATATTATTAAAAAAATCGATTTTGAGCCGAAAAACAAAATTGCCGATAACTCTTGAAAAAAAAATTTTTCGGGCGAACAAAAAAATACGTGTCTCATTATTTTGACCAGAGAGCAACATATTTGAGTTACATCGAAATCGAAGAACATGACCCGAATAGCCCTGTTGAATTGAAATGGAAAGCATCTATATGCATTGAAATGGTACGATAGCAAGTGCCAGCACTGCTTTGGATACTACACATCCGGCATTTAATTACATTATTTGTTTACTTGTAAGCAACTAAATCAGCCACCCACTATGACAAATAGTAACCAAAGTGACTCAAATAACAACCGTATAACAAAAAACAAAAAAAATTAAGAGGAAATAAATCGGTACATACTTCCACAGCGCCATTAGCTACGCGAGTACGTCTTATCACATTTTCCCCCAATCCAAATATGCATAAACCACAATTTGCTTTCAAGTAATCGAAAAATACTTGAAGTAAAATGTGGCAGAAAGTATGCTACTTTAACAGGAACAAGAGAGAAAAATACAACCAAAAAAAGTCATGGAAAATTCGTCTAGTAAACTGTTGTTGGCGAAAGTGCGCTACAAAGTATGCAAAGTAACTTGGTGCTATGTACGTATATACGATTACACACACGCTTGCTATGAATGTGGTAGCAAGCAAGTTCACAAATATATATAGAGCTTCGTCTGCCTTTACGTTACGCTTGAGTATTTTACATGGCGAAGGGAAGTAAATTTTTAGAGGGTTGCAAATTGGATACATCTACTGTTTTTCATACTATATGTATATCTCATCTTGTACGTGCACATATAACATATACACACCAATACTAACAAATACACTTGCGCACAGTCAAATAAAACTAATGCGTTGTACGCGTTGCTGAATTTAAATGAGGAATTAATGCGTACATTACATTCCACTTTTTCTGCATTTACTTTTGATCAGCATTGGCAACTACACCGCACAGCTTCGCACCCTCCGCCTGCTTTTTACCCAGTGACGATAGTAAGGATGCTTTTCAAGAATGCTTTACGTATTTCTCTTTTCGCTTTCACTTTACTGTTTAGTCAATTTTACTTTTACCCACTTACGCAGGTTTTTTGGCTTACGTCGATTTTTCGTTATATTTTTATATTTATTTTATATTATAAGGCATTGAGTACTTTTACACACTATCTTGCCATTTCGTTTGACACTTTGTAATGCATGTAAAAAGAAAGTCTATGGGAGCATGCTTGCATATACTTACATACATGTATATAATATATGTATGTGTGTGCTTGCTAAGAAGTAGCAGCAGCAACAGCGGAGGTGTGAGCCACTTACTTGCGAGTATTTTTACGAAGCAAGCGCTTTTAAATGTGTGTGTGCATGAGCATGTTAGTATTGTGTAAGCGTGCGCAACAACAAATCGTCATGTGCATGTGTGCCATTGCTTTGAGAATTAAAGTAGCTGAAGTCGTTACGCGCCGTTGCCCAGCACACTTTATCATCGTTGAGGTAAAGTAGAAAAAAAACGAAATGTGAGCGAACACAAATAGTCCAGCAAAAGTTACAATGAACAGACCTGCATTGAATATCTAACTACCATAAATTGCATATATTGTAGTATATAAATAGTATGTATGTATATAGTTCTAATAAATTATATTGCCCACATTTCTAGCGATTTGCCTTTAATTTCTTTTTATTTTCACTTATGAAATTGTTCGTGTTTTTTGTGTCGCCTTTGGTCGTAGCCAACCTTTATGTCAACGAAATCGCATTCACTGTTAGCCCAGAGGAGCTTTATATCTTCTATTAAGTTAAATAAATACTCTAGGCGCAAAGTTATATACGAGTATATATGTAAGTATAATATTATAACAGTCAAATTTTGGTGGTGATTACTTAAAAGTTTTATAAGTCATATTGTTTGGAAATATCTGGATGTATACATCTTTTGGACAATGCGATAAATAATAAATAAATTAGAAAATTTAAGCAGAAAGAGAAAGAATTCTTTTTTAGTTTTTTAGGCATTTTAGTTTTCGTCTTCTACATCGGCAAGCTTTCTAATGGTCGTTCGCCATTTGAATTTTGCAAAAACTAGCTTCAGGTTCATAATTCGGAATCGCTGCAACTTATCAAGTGGTGAAGAAATAGTGGGGCATGCATCTCAGCTCCAGCTGCTTAGCATTACTTGTATAGCACTAGAGTGAGACTTTTTGGCAAGCCTCAGAATTAAGTAGGACTAGAGCCAAACTTTTTGGGACAAACCTTCTTGTGTTAGCCAAACAGAAATGGGCAAAGCTAATTTACTGAATTTTCCTGGGCTTGAGATGCATTAGGTGAAACTAGGAGGATTACCACTTGGCCTATTTTCATAATATTTATTCCATTTTCCATTATTCCATTACTGTGGGCAAAATGTAAGGTGAATTTATTTGTCAAACTTCGCGGGATTAAAATTTCGCTCTAGTTATTTTTTTCATGAGTTGGCAGCACTGTTAATAACATCTGGGCCAACTTTCAGGTGAATGTCATTATCAGTAATATATTTACGCTTGTGCTTACCAAACGACCAAGAGTGCATTTTTCGATTTTTACAATGTCTGATTTGATTGAGCGAAGTGAGAAGTGCCATCAAATTTTGTTTGCGGAATGAAATTTCGGCTGCGGAAACGTTTAGCATGTTGCAGAAGGCATTTGGTGATTCGACCATGTCGCAGAAAAATGCTTAGAAGTGGTACAAAGACTTCAAAGAGGGTCGAGAACGTGTTGATGACTTGGAGTGCTCAAAAATCGTCGGTTGACTGTTAAAGACCTTACTGATATGATCGGAATATCAGAAGGATCTGTGAAAACCATTTTGAAAGACCATTTGGGCCTACGAAAAGTCAAATCTCGTTTGGTACCGAAAACTCTCAATTTCTTGGAAAAAAGTCGTCGCGTTGATGTGTGTGAAACAATGCCTTCAGACTATCAGGACAAGCTCAAATGCATCATTACGGGAGATGATACTTGGATTTATGCTTACGACCCTGAAACAACCGACCAATCAAGCGAATATCGTGCTAAAGGCGAGGCCAGACCGAAAAGAGCACGTCAAAGTCGTTCAAAAATAAAGGTCAGGATGACAGTTTTTTTTCGTGGTGTGGTGCACTATGAATTCCTTCCACCTGGCCAAACTGTTAGTAAGAAATATTATTTGAACGTTATGCGTCGTTTAGGTGAAGCAATTCGTCTAAAAAGACCAGAATTGTGGGCCAACAACTCTTGGTTTTTGCATCACGATAATGCACCGTCTCATACTGCACTCGTTCTTCGTGACTATTTCGCCAAAAATTCCACGCATATCGTTCCGCAACCACCGTATTCGCCTGATTTGGCTCCGTGTGACTTCTGGCTATTCCCAAAACTCAAGAGACCACTCCGGGGAACGCGTTTCGAGTCGATTGAGCAGATAAAAGCTGAATCGAAGAAGGTGCTGATGGGTATACCGGAAATGGACTATTTGGCATGGAGATTGGAAAAATCGTTGCATTAGTGTATTTCATCGAGAGGGGATTATTTTGAAGGGGATGAAATTGATTTACAAGAATAAATAAAGATTTATCATTTTACAACCAAATTTACCTTACTTTTTACCCACAGTAGTATTTAATATCACGACCGTCGTAATAGAATTATTTGGTGGGTGACTACCATTCAAAAGACGTAAGTTCAAAACTCCGTGAAACACCAAAATGAAGCAAGTTTTTTTCTAATAGCGGTCGCCCCCCGGTAGGTAACGGCAAACCTCTCCTCTTGGAGGGTATGGGAATTATGAGTCAGTGATTTATGATTTTATATTTTTTTGTTTTTTAATTTTTAACCCTCCGTTGGGCACCCAGGTCTGGCCAGACCTTTTTCGACTTTGGACGTGAATTTAACATATATTTATCTATTATAGCTAACACTTGAGCTGGCAGGTAGCTTCCTAAATTAATTTTTGTATTTACCAGGAAGTTGATGAGCTCAGAAAAAGTGATACGAGATACAATTTTTTCACAACTTTATCAAACACATCGGTCCTGGTAAACAACGAAAATCGTATGAATAATCCAGGCGGTTTTTCTCAATTTACTACTTGTTTGGCTCGGGAATCATTTTTCAACAAACCAATTACTATCCCTGATAATACTCGTATTGTAGTCAATCAACCAAAGATTGTCGTTCTTGTCTACAAGGAGGCGAAAAACTTGTTTCTACTGAATTGTACGCAGGACTCTAAAAAGTTAACAACACTCAAAAATCTCTTATACATGTTTTGTTTGCCTTCGTCCGAATCCATAAATAAATATAATTAAAATATGAAATAAAGTTCATTGTTCAACTTTTTTTTTGTTGAACCTTCTTTGGAATTAGACAAAATATAGAAAAAATGTTTGTTTTTTTTTGCTTCTGCAGGTGGCTCAAAGCATGCCAAAACCACTGAAAGAGCTAAAAAAATAAAAATATATACCTGCGATACTTAAATATGAATTATAAATGTGGCGCATTTGTGTAAATACATAGGGGTCTGTCCCAACCCGGATGTCTAACCGAAAGTTTTAAAAAGGTGTCCAACGGAGGGTTTAACTAGCCTACTACTATTTGAAACTACGACCAGTATCGTATCGTAAGTATGTAAAAATGAATGTTGTGAGAAAAATACCCTCGAAATCCAAAGCAAAAGTCTAGCGTGTCACCATATTAGTATCAGGCTCGGATAAGTATGACTTTATAAAGTGAAAAGGAGAGTAATTGGAAGTAATTGGAAGTAAGAAAGGCAATTTTAGGACGCTTTCACGGCGATAGTCTAGGTATAGATTTCAATTATTTCTTTTAACTTGTTGATAGAACCAAAGATACTTTGCAGAAGAAGTTCTTTTCCTGCAAAAAATGTCTGCTCACAGTTGATTCTGAACCCTTCTTATATTAATCACGGATAGTACATGTTTCACTTACCCTATTATTCAGCCCATATGTATATATGTCAGAGATCTGCATGGCTCACTGTTTTCTTGAGTTGTTCATACGCTAAATTTCTTGCTCACATTCAGTCAATTGAACCAAAATATTTGGTCAAGTGCAGTCAGCTCATGCAGGCGAACGCGTAGTTCAGCTCAGTCAACACGCATGATCTAATGTCTTCGGCTCAAATCTAATCATTGAACAAAAAGCAGCATTGAATGAAATTAGCATCGACCTTTGCGTTCAAACGATCAAACTTGTTCAAAGAAGTAATTGTCATTATTCTAAATAGCACATGTTCGAGCACTCGAGCGTTGGCGTACAATGTACCCTGTAAATTGCGTTTCGTATTTGAAAGGATTAGTTGGTTTCAGCAATGTTTCCTTATTTACATTATTTTCTTTCGTATTTTATTATAAGTTTTAAGAAAAAAAACAAATATGAAAATATAGTGTTTTTGCTTTAAAATTTTGTTTTTACTTTGCTATCGTTACATGCAAAAACTCATGCGGGATCATACGTGTTCCACCCGGCTCATTTGGCTCTATAGCTCTTTTATTCTTGCTCAAAAAATGAATGTAGAGCCGAACGAGCAAATACCCGAAACGGCTGCTATGAAGACGATTGGTGATAACATCGGAGAGCTCAAACGCAGCACATGATTTGATTGAGCTGAAATAAACAATGACAATAACTTATTTGAACAAGTTCGATCGTTTGAACGCAAAGGCCTGTTTTTTTGTTCAAGCGAAGCGTATGAATGTTTTACACTGAGCCGGTGCAGTTCTCTGATATATGTATTACATATTGTTAGTATTTAATGTGCTTCAAAATTTTCAGATAATTTAAATCGCCGGCCTAGCATCATTTCCGAACCATCAACCTCCGCAATTTTCTAAACTATTATAGGTATAAAGAGCCAATCCCCTTTGTACTTTACCGCCACAAGATACTACTTTTGCATTTGCATTGCACTAACACTTTTACAGCTATTGCACTAGAGCCAATGTCAAAATATTAGATTATATTTGCTATTCAATCAATTTGAGTACTCACTAAACTAAGTGTTGTTGCTCTTTTCGCTTCTTTACTACTTTCCAAGCAATGTAATTATTTTGAATTCTTATAAGCCATTTTCCACAATTCTTTTGGCTCATAAATATGTGTATCTTCCCTATTGTGGCCTACTTCCGCATACAGCCAGACAGTCTATGTAGTACATCTGATTTGAAGTGAAAGCAAAAGATAACTTTGTAATTTCAGTTGCTGCGGGAAATTTTCTGATAAAATGTGCGCACATTTCAAAATTAATTGTGTCGTTCCTGAAAAGGATGGCATGCAGCATATCTATACGAGCGCCTAAAAGCCAGAAGTAAATGTCATGCAACAGACGAGCGATCAAAATGAATACGAAAAACTACAGAAGGTTGCACAGAAAGATAGAAAATATATGGTCATATAAATTATACAGAAGATCAGAGTGGTAGAGTGGCAGAGCAACAGAGGGGAGTGCAACTAAGTGTCATTGTGGATGGATGAAAATGGAGTTAACTGTAAGTGAAATGTAGATAGTGCAAACTATTCTAAGCTGGCGTGTGATAAGTGCACCTGATAGGCAACTATAGAAACCGGATGCAGGTATGCCAAGTACTGCTCTGCAAAAGTATTGCAAATATCTGGTAGCTTCTGTTGTATCAAATTGGGCTTTAATAATCAACATATAGATGTAAGTCTATTCAGTGAAGTGAGTACTTTAATGGCTGTTTGTTAGACGTCTCAGATAATCAACCATGCTGCGTGATATTGATATTAATGCAGATAAGCATGGAGGCAGAGTGAAATACTAGGTGGTCTGCTTAAATTTCTTTTGGATATGCATTGGCTGCATGTCATTAAATTTGGTAGGTATTTTACGATATTGTATATTTTCCAAAGATTTTTGCCAATTACTGAAATAGAGAGCCAAAATGGGTTTGCTTTGCTTAACTGTCAGAATATTGAGATTTTACCTCTTTTAAGCCTACAATGATGCGTGCGACAATGGAGTCAAATATGGTATTGTAAAAGATTTATATTATTAATATATGACGCTTGACCTGGCGAATAAAGTAAATGAAGTGGAATGCTGGTCTTGACGGAAAATACGAAACGCGAAGTGAGCTGGAGCATTGTTGTTAAATTTAAAATTTCTAAAATTTGTACTTAGCACCATATCTAAAAAACCTATAAGTACTATAAGTAGGTATTACGTAAAGATAAATAATGTGAAGAAAAGTGCCTACTTTATAAAAGAAGGATACACTTAGATAACATAAAATAATCGAAAACATTCTAAGCGTCTGGGATCTAAGTATAATTTCTTAAACTACAAAGAATCTGCTTCTACCTGCGGTACCGGTTAGATTAGAAAATTCCATCCCTTACTTTTTTGCTTTATATTTATGTAAGCATTACCCTTTTTTCAAGTCATTTTCCCTGGGCTCTCATACACATTTTTTTAAGTACCTATCCACGCAACTTTGAAATCAACATTTTCAACATTCAGTACTTACATGACCAATGGAAAAAAGTAAAATTTTGAAAGGAAAAATTGTAATACTTTAACGTTTCCATCAAATTTTGAGTGAGCTTAATAGAAATAAATAAATGAATGAACGACGCATCGACAAATGCGTTGAAATAGCGCCAAGAAGATATTGGAGGAGCAGGAGTGTTACTTGGGTGTAAGCAATTGGCAGACACCGGATGCCATGAAGAAGCATTAAGCCTTAAACAGCGCACACATCTCACAGCGAATGTGTGCTTAAATGCATGTGCGTGTGAAATTCTACTTGTGAAGTTGAAGAATGAAAAAGCGACTGAAGGGAATGACGCAGAACAAAAGTATTTGAAAGATAGAACAGTAAGACAATAAGATTCAAAAGTATCCGATATTCTGATCTAGTGAACATATTTTGCTTGAGAATCATTGACATTCGTAGGCATTCCCCTAATGAAATAAAAATTCTTAATAATCTATGTATACTCGTATGCGTATCTACATACATTTTGGGCTTTGGTATTATTATTTCATTATAGCTTTTTTATTTCTATTATCATTTTAGAAAATTAAAACATTTTGTAATCATAGCATAGCAGTTAATTATAAAATGTTTAATTATCAAGTTTGTTCGGAGCAGCAGTTAGTCCCGTACCACAATCTACAAATTAGTCTGTTTAATTAGAGCTAACATTTCTAATTTCTTGAAAAGCGGCAACCGGTCTACTTAATATGTTATGTTATGTTATATATTTTTATTACACATTCCTTATCATGTTCTCTTTTATTTAACGACACACAAACATACAAAGCATATGCAAGTAATTGCTTAGCATAACATATGTACACATAACATTGTTTTTCTTGTTGCCAGCCTAATGCAGTTGCATATATAATAAAGAGTGGTTCAATTTCAAGGTCCGATATTGAATGTGAACCAATCATTTCATTTGACATTTTTCAATTTCAGACTAACTCAATTTGAACCATGGAAGGATTCACAATCGAGCAACGCGTAAAAGTTATTCAAGCTTATTATGAAAACGGGCGTTCAAAGGAAAATGCATATCGAAGAAAATCATCTTGAGTGATGAGGCACATTTTCACCTCAGTGCATTCGTCAATAAGCAGAATTGCCGCATTTGGGCGAATGATAATCCAAGAGTGATTGCCGAAAAACCAATGCACCCACAAAGAGTGACTGTTTGCTGCGGCTTATGGGCCGGCGGCATCATTGGGCCGTATTTTTTTCAAAATGAGGCTGGTCAGGCAGTTCCTGTGAATAGTGTTCGCTATCGTGAGATGATAACGAACTTTTTATGGCCCGAATTGGAAGACATGGATATGGACAATACGCGGTTTCAACAGGACGGTGCCATTTGTCACACAGCTAACAAAACAATGGCTCTTTTGCGCGAAAAATTTGATGGCCGAAGAATCTCACGTCGCGGCGATGTCAATTGGCCGCCAATATCATGTGATTTGACACCGTTGGACTTCTTTCTTTGGGGTTATTTGAAAGAAAAGGTGTACGTTGATAAGCAAGCAATATTGCAAGAGTTAAAGGATGAGATAATTTGGCACATTAACGGCATAGAACCTCCATTATGCCTCAGCGTTATCGAAAATTTGGACCATCGGATGGAGGTGTGCCGCCGAGGCCATGGCGGCCATTTGGCCGATATTTTGCTTTATAAATAATTGAGCTATACCAATATTATCATAATAAGGACGAATGATAATATTTTCTTAAAAAAATTTTATTTTATTTAAAATCAACACCGGCCCTTAAAACTTAACCACCCTTTATGTAAAGGTAAGCACGGCCACGCAAGCTTTGGCCATGGAAGCAATGTTTGCTCAGAGTTCAAATATCATATTAGCGCGCGGCTGTTAATACAGGTATATTTAAAAGTTTTAACCTTGCAAAGTAATCTTAATTTTTTGTACAGTAACGTCATCCGGCCGCCGTAGTCGAATGGCAAGCTCCGTAACTATTAATTGGGTGCACGTAGGTTTGAATATCCCTGCATTACACACCAAAATGACCGAACAAGTTTTTCCAATAGCGGTCGCCGGTCGGGCGCAATGGCAAACTTTCGAGTTCATTTCTGTCATAAAAAAGATCCTTATAAAAAATATCTGCCGTTCTGAGTCAGCTTTTATTTAAGTGTAGGCCCTCCCATTTCTGGACAGCAAGACGCACTCTACAAATAGGAGGAGGAGCTCGGTCAAACACCCAAATATGTTATTTTGCGAGTTCATGAGAAACTGGTTCGTTAGTTTTGTACGACCAAAACGAAGTCTGCAGTCTTTGTTGAGTCTTGCCTGGTTATCTTATCTGTACGTCAGTTAAGATGCTAAAGTTTTTTCCCCTGGGTGTTTTTGAGTTATTTATTTTTCTATATCAGTTATTAGTGGCATAGAATTTATCCGTGTATTGATTTTTGGTTTTCATATACTACTAATTTTACAACATCTGATGTTAAGAAATTTTGAGTAGTTGTAAGTGGTGCGTGCTGTCTTAAGATGCTTTGTCAACTAGTTTGTTGCATGTAACGTAAATTTACCAGTGTTTATATACATAAGGATATAAAATTAATCATACCTGAGGGGTAACATTTTTAATAAAAAAAGTATATAAAACCTGCTATAAAAATACTTCAAGCAAGGTAAACTGAGGAAAACGGTCCAACATTACATGGATTACGGGTTTCATGTGCATATAGAACGATATCAGACGATGCAATATGTGTTGTAGCCGGAAAGTTGCCAGTTGATATTCACGCAAGAGAGCTTCGCCGCCTCTATAGTGAGCAAGGAGCTAAACCAACGGCAACAGAAAAAGCCATCGAACGAGAGCGATCTATGTATGAGTGGCAAAAAAGATGGGAAGAGTCACTTAAAGGGCGCTGGACGTACAAGTTAATATCACATCTCGAGCAGTGGGTAAAAAGAAAGCATGGTGCAACTGATTATTACCTTACGCAGATACTCACCGGTCATGGCTGCTTTATGGAATATCTCCACCGCTTTCAGCTGACAGAAAGCCCATTCTGCCCAAGCTGTTCTAATGCAATCGAAAGAGCGGAACACGTGGCTTTTCATTGTGATCGCTTCGCACGAGAAATGCAATACTTGAAAGGGTTTTGGAACACTCAGCTAGTCCTAATGACATCGTACAGGACATGTGCTCATCCAGTGCTAAATGGGTGGCGGTTCGAGCGTTTGCTGGAAAAATTATGCTACGATTCCAATTCATCTAATGGCAGCGCAAGACCAAGCAACAGCAGCTACAGTTGCAATTACGAAATGGAGATGAACTGTTTCCGGAATGACGACAAACATAGACACTTGAGTCAATCACTCACAATAATATCAGATAGAAGACAAGACGATAGCTCGTAAATACTGCGCTATCGCAAATTTTCCGATGTTCCATTTCCTCCAGAACCACGTATGAAAACAGTGCGGGGAGTGGATATCATCGCTGACGTAAGATCTCCATACGTCCACAAGAGAAGGACCTGGACGCAGGTCCTGGTTGTGTCAATAGACATAAACGTGGCTCCACCTTGATGAAATGTTTACAGCGGTCCCAGAAATCAGCCGAGGAAGAGGAATGTTATGGTGTTAGTGGGAGCATGCCCCACATACCACTGGTGCAACGGCGCCTTTGATGATGTTTCTGACATTTTGATTTTAACCTTATACCCAAAAAAAAAAAAAAAAAACGGTCCAACATACTGCTAGCCTTAAAACAATTCAAGGTGCCACGTTATCCCTTGCGCATCATCAGAAGCCATTTCAGCAATCGTGTCCTTCAGTATGATACTGATAATGGGTCAAGAAAGTTTGAAGCTACTAGTGGGGTCCCAGTTTGGAACAACATGAACGGCGGGATCCTAAAACAAAACATTCCGATAAGGCAGATAACTTAGGATATGCTGATGGCATTGCCTTGGTAGTTGTAGACAAGTGGCTAGCTCAGCTAGAATTAAAATGCGACGTTGCAGCAGTGAGAGTACAATGATGACTCTGTAATGTGGACTTGGAGCTGGCAACCCAGAAAACGGAGGCCGATCTTATAAGCGCACGGAAGCAAAAAAGGATTATGAGGATTACGATTGGTGGGAAACATTCTCACAGGAAGCGATTAAGTATCTCGGGTCATGCTCGACATGAGACTAAGGTTTAAGTATCATTTGGCAGCAGTTAATTGTAAAGCAGAGGCTGTCAATGGCGCGCACGCAAAAATTCTGCCTAACATAGGTGGGCCGCAAGGAGAGAGGAGACGACTCATATCAACTGTGGTAGACTATATCGTGTTATACGCAGCGCCGATATAGGCTGAGGCCAAGCATAGCCATATGCGTGAGGTGGTTCGTACCTACAGACGCAGCGTACTAAGTACTGCATGCGCTTATAGAACTGTATCAGACGACGCAATATACTTTGTTGTTAGAAAGATACCAGTGGATATCCATGCAATTGAGAGAAATAAGTGAAATTGACGGTAGCAAAAAAGACTGCAGAAAGAACGCGATTGATGGCCGAATGGCAAAGAACGAGCAGTAACGTACTTGCTTCGTATCACACATATGTACTTGTTGTCGGCTTTTGCATGATGAAAATCAAAAATTTTAGATATAAGCGTCATGCACCCAACACGTACACATATAAGCAGCTGGACATGCATGCTGGAGTGTCACCAGGAGCTATATGTCAGCAACCGTTTGTGACAGCCACACTCGTAAGACCGCCAACGCCATTATCATTACCCTTACGCCTGTTGCCTGTCATTTGTGTCTGTGTAACATTTTGGGGTTTACATCTATCATGGCTTATGCTATTGACCCAAAACATGCTTACCAGACTATACGGACGGATAAGGATAAGGCGCATAGGAAACACATTCACACAATTATGTGGACACTATAACATGAATGTACACCGCAGAATGGCTTTCATTGTTGCGATGGCTGGCCGAGTGGGCGAAGTCGGGATCAGCTACAAATACACGTACATATAATATACAAGTATACTTGTGTGTGAGTTTGCTAATGCACTTGTATGAGTATGTTTGTATGTGCGAGAGGATGTGTGTATGTCTAGTGCTGCTATCACTATAGCATATATTGCCATTGGTTAAGCAGTTCGAGTGTATTCGGGGTATCAATTTGATTGTCATCGAAACACCAAACTGTTGTGGATTTTAGTTGCCAGCAAAGTAGGATATTTGTAAGCAGGACAAGTATAAGCATTCTACGATTACTCGTACATATACAATTACGAGTGTGCAACATGTGTGCGAGCAAGTAGTATATGAGCAGCAATAATGCTGTTGGAGAATATACAATCAGTTAGAGAATATACAATCTCTAACTATACCTATAACACATGCTCGAATGAACACACACATTAAATAAAAAGTATTGGTAACAAAAGTGACATCTTACTACATACACACACAAATGTGCGCCTGTATGTATTATATGTACACAAATACAAATAATATGACTGCCATTAGATACTCCGAATCGATAACGGCTATTATACACAAACGATTTGCCAGAAAATTATATGGTAAATGTACATACATACATGGGATAACCAGGAGGAGGTGAGTTCGATTTGTAGCAACTGCTTGTTGTTGGGTAGTAATGACACTTGTAAGCATTTACTGAGATGACCCAATATCGCCTACTAAATTGTTGAAAAATGTCACAAAGGTGTTATAGCTGAGCCGTATACATATAATCCCGCTTAATAATAATGTAAACTTACATATGTGCATAGGTAGGTAGGTGGGGTGGTTGTCGTAAAGACACACTTAGACCTTTCGCAGGTCCATTGTGATACCACTGGAGCTTATCCTTACTCTACGTGTTCCTTTTCAAACCATCTGGTAGCTTTAATAAACGAGCAGAGCTTCGTTAGTTTTAGATGGGCTATGTCCGCTACATCGGTTAGAAATGCTGTATCAAGAGTGAGCAGCCTTCTCATAGCTGGGCTTTCACACTCACATAAAAGGTGTCTGACTGTTTCCTCTTCTTCTGTATTAAGACAGCTTCTACAGAAATCGAAGTACGGGAGTCTTAACCTTCTAGCGTGGCTGCCTATTAAACAATGACCAGTTAATACACCTATCATTTTTCTTATAGCTTCTCTGTTAAATCTTCGCAAGATCTTCGATCGACCGCTGTTCCAGTTCGGCCATGTCTGTCTGCTTAGTTCGCATTTTGTGTATTCGAACGCGTTTCCGTGAAATCACTATAAAATGTGGTATAACAAAAACGCATCTGATATGGAATAACAAAATGCAAATGGCAGCTAAACGTAATTTTGTCTATGGTTAAGTAGACAATTTGATAATATTATATTACTCGTATTACACTTGGAATGCTTCATCGAAGAATTTTCAACGACGGAAGCAAGGTGATACGGTAACTGGTTATCCGGATGTGCGTTCTACTGATGCTCGTGGTCGTATGTATACAGTTCATCCAAAGAATGATGAATGCTTCTATTTGCGGTTGTTGCTGGTAAATGTGCGTGGGCCAACGTCATTTGAGTCACTACGGACTGTTAATGGTACAATATTCCCAACATATCGTGCTGCATGTGAAGAACTCAATTCACTAAAAAACGATACCCATTGGGATACGACAATCGTTGAAGCCATTATCTCTGCATCTCCAAGTCAGATACGCACATTATTTGCTATCATCATTTCGACATGCTTTCCAACGAACCCATCTAACCTATGGCATAAATACAAGGATAATATGTCAGAAGATATTTTACATCAAATTCATGTCAGTTCCAGAAATCCGGATCTTGAGATGAATGAGGAGATACATAATCGGGCTTTACTCTTGATCGAAGTCATGTGTTACCTTATGTGCGGTAGTTTATTAGTCAGGTTAGGAATGCCAGCGCCAAATCGTGAAATGAATGACGCATTTAATCGAGAGTGGGAACGGGAACGGGAACGTGAATATGATCACCAGCAATTAGATTTAGTAGTTCAAACGAATGTACCACTGTTGAATCGCTAACAAAAAGAAGTTTATGATACATTAATGAAGGCAATTGATGATGGAAATGGTGGTTTACTATATATTTCCTTGATGCCCCTGGTGGAACTGATAAGACATTCCTCATGTCAGTAATTTTAGGCACTGTTCGTGCGAGATCCAACATTGCGTTTGCAGTTGCTTCTTCTGGAATAGCAGCCACATTGTTAGAACGATGCCATACGGCTCATTCAGCATTAAAATTGCCGTTAAATCTTCAAAAAATTGAAGAACCAACATGTCATAGTTCAAAAAACTCAGCAATGGCCAAAGTTTTATCAGCATCGAAAATCATCATCTGGGACGAGTGCACAATGGCGCATAAATGTGCATTAGAAGCACTTAACCGAACATTGAAAGATATACGCACTGACTCGAGATGTTTTGGAGGCGCAATGATTTTACTGCCTTTCGCCAAACACTGCCAGTAGTTCCAAGATCAACGGCTGCTGACGAAATAAACGCTTACCTTAAATCATCGAATCTATGGCGCTATGTGAAGAAATTTCAGCTGACAACAAACATGAGAGTTGCATTACTTAATGATACATCTTCTGAAGATTTCTCTGACTATCGGTAATGGTCGAGTACCTGTCGACGAATCGAACGGATTGATTTAATTTTCTCAGAATTTCTGTAACTTTGTCTCATCGAAAGACGAACTTATAAATAAAGTATTCACAAACATCATTAATAACTACAAAAATAATGAATGCTTGAGTGAGCGAGCAATTTTAGCGGCTAAGAATACAGATGTAGATGAGTACATAATTAAAAATGAGATTTCATGGAACAATACATTCATGCAAATCCATTGACTGTGTTACCAATTAAGATGAAGCCACCAACTATCCAATTGAATTTTTAAACTCCTTGGATGTGCCTGGCTTACCACCGCACAATTTACGCCCAAAAGTTGGCTCCGTAGTAATCATGCTTCGAAACATAAGTCCACCAAAACTTTGCAACGGTACGCGTTTGGAGGTAAATAAATTGATGAAGAATGTGATTTACGCGACGATACTCAAAGGAAAATTCGAAGGTGAGGAAGTTCTCATTCCGAGGATCCCGATGATCCCAAGCGATCTTTCGCTTGAGCTTAAAAGACTTCAATTTCCGAACTGTCTTGCATTCGCCATGACCATTAACAAATCACAAGGCCAATCCTTGAAAGTTTGTGGTCTGAATCTAGAAAATCAATGTTTCTCACATGGTCAATTATATGTGGCATGTTCACGGGTCCGAAAACCATCTGCGTTATTTGTTCTTGCACCTGATAATAAAACAAAAAATGTCGTGTATCACAAGGTGCTTAACTGAAGAGTGCAATCTATTAAAGCTTCATTGAAATACTTGACTAATAAAAAAAATTAACTTAATAAAATCACAAATCTGCTTTTTTATTGCCTCTAGGGCGGAACAAAGTTCGTCGGGTCAGCTAGTAACTTATAAAAAAAGATCGAAGATTGGAAAAATATGAAAAACCAGTTTTTTTCAAATCTTCATTTTTTCAATTTCTTTTCTTTTTTAACGAAAATCTTATAGAAGACATTAATGTCGTTTTCTTTATAACGACAAAATATTTAAGCTACAATTTAAAACAAAAGGATTTGAACAAAAAGAAAATTTTGAACATGTGCATTTCGGTAACCACTCATTATTTCTTTCCCACCCTCTTTGGGACAATTTATGCATATAGTGGAGGATCTTCATCAAATTTTATCGAGAGAGAAGCGATACAATTTTGAATTCTTGACGTGTTTTGTTCCAAATATGATAGTTGGAGTTAAAAATATTTTATATTATATAGCATCCAACAAGTCAAGTACGCATAATTTTATCGATAACTGTTTAAAAGACGAAGTAGGCTTAAACTTTAGCTTAGAACTTTCCTGATATAATAAGATATTGAAGTACAACTCAATTCTTTCTCAAGTCAACGTAGACGGTTATTGCTCGTGACCACAGTTATTTGTAATATTTTGCACAATCTATGTGGGCTTAAGAACGCAGCTCCAATTAAGTGCTAGGTATATGAAGTGTCTGACAATTGAACAATTTCCATCGCAATAGAACTAACTTGAACAGGCCAGCAACAGGCAGTTGCAGGAGAATAGGGGCATTTAAGGACTGCAATTAAGGTAGTAGTCTGGTAACTTATTTTGAAAATTTCGAATTTCGGTGTTTTACATATTTTGAAAGTGCGATATATTGGTAATATACTGCACAAATTTTAGACCGAAATTCGAAATATTGACGAAATTATAGCACATACATGAGAGTGGCTCGTACGTGCTAAAACTTTAAACGCGTTTTTCTCAAAACAACCTTTTTCCGGATGGTCGTCGTGAAAACAAATTTTCTGTCTAACGGATTGAGCTGAAATTTAGATCTGTTTTTCTACACATCAATAGTTCTGGCGGGTAGTAGAGTTAATTTATTTAGTCCCTTACTCTCCATTTTTTAGGCCGATTTCCACTTTAAAAAAAGGCAATTTTCTTACGAAGTCCGCCATTTTGTTATTTTTTTGTCAAAATCATTTGATCTTACTACTCGCCAGAACGACAAGCACACTGATTAATAAGCAATTTGTTTTTTCTGTTTCAGATGACCACAAGTGACGAAATCACGCCGGCCAGCCACTGTACCTCTTTTTTTTGCCGCTTGCTGAAGTGTACAAAAATAGTATCAAAACATTAAAAAAAAAAAATTGTTTTTGTACACCTTCTGATACCTTTAATAACATATCAGAAAATCAAACCGATTGAATTTTCTTTTCCCTTCCAAAAAATGTCCCAAATAAGGCCTCAAAAAACGTGTAAGTTACCAGACTACTACCTTAAGGGGTCATATGGGTTTTGCTGGTTCAAAAAATCGATTTCTTTTTTTTTGGCTTATTAATTTCTACAACATCTCGGGAATATTACCCTAAATTTTCAAGTCGATCCGAATAATGGTTTCGAAGATACAGCCTTTGGAATGTGTGCGCTCCAAGCCACTTTTATTGTTACTCAAAACTTTAAACGCGTTTTTCTCGGAACTGTGTTTTCAAAGTCGGTTGTCAAATATTCTCGAAAGCTAATGAAACCGATCTTGATGAAATTTTAGACAGGTGCTCGAAATACAATTTACTCGTGCTTGAACGAAGGATATTTTTTTCAATTACAACTATTTAAAAAAAAAAAAAAAATTTCAAGAAAATTTGACCGAAATTTGCATATTTTTGGAAAAATGTCTGCCAAAATTCCAATTTTTACTTTTTTTCTTTCCTTCGTTCAATCACGAGTTTATGGTCTTAACTAAAGCGCTTATTTTTGTTTTTTCATTTTTGATGAGTCTGTCAGGAGTTATGCTGACAACGCGGAAGCACCTTTTTTTCGAAGGGTTACCGGAAATGACGTCACAATGGAGGAGTTTTAATTTTTTTTAAATTTCAGAAATTACTCTTTAAATATGTATCTATAAGACAGAAAAAAGTTTGAATTAAATAAATAATTTTTTACATAGAAAAAAATATTGAAAATAGGCCTTTTTTTTTACCCGATGAAACCCACGTAACCCCTTAACGCACGTTTGATATGGATTATTGGACTTATGTCCATTTGTTGTCGAAAGTGTTTACCCTATAAATGCATTTGCACAACATTTTCAAACAATTTCGTGGAAACACACAAGTCTCATGAGCTACACACACAACAGTAGCAGCAACAACACAACCAACAGTGGCAGAGTAAAATATACAATAAATCCCAACAGTAGCTGCGAATTGTCGGCAACCAATGCAAATGAGTGGTGCAAATATATACGAACTTAGTCAACAAGTCTCAGCGCATAAACCAAAAAACACATAATTTAAATAACAGATAGAGGAAGCAGAGATGGTAGCACGTAGTAAACTGCAGATTGTCAAATGCAAGCATACAACAGCAAATCAAAAAGTTAACTATGCATGCTATACATGCAGGCTCTATATATACTTAGTATAGGTATATGTACATATGTATATATGAATGAATAGCCCCTAGTGACCCAACAAATTCAGAACACAAATCCCAACACTTTTTAAGATACGCCTCACACAACAGATAATGCCACCAAATGACTGTTTTGTACGCGCCTGTGTAAAAAAGTGGGCATGGCAGCACTTTCGAATTTATATTAGAAAATTTACTACATTTACGTCTATGTGCGGAAATGTCCAGAGACTGCTGATATAAACAGCATTGGAAGAAAACTAAGAGCGGCAAGTATTTACGTATAAATTTAGGTGGATTTATACACGTCCCATGAAAAGCGGGTAGCAAAGAGGTTGAGCTGCATTGCCCATTTCCATTTACCCCAAATGCATACAAACGTCTATATAACAATATGTAAGTATGTGTTATGTATCTAAAATCTCTAAGGATTGGCAAAGAAAAACTGCAAATTTATGCATCATGACACTGACAGTGCGATAACTGATAAAAATAAAAACAAAACAAAAAAGGCATAAAGAAGGCGTGCCATGCAACTGTAGCATGCAGTTCGAAAGAGCAACAGAGCATCATCAGAATGCCTTGCCCCTTGGTAGGAATGACGCTAGCGTAATGTTAGCAAGCAAGCCACAAGGAGACAAAGAAAATGCACCAAATTTTCACATAAATTGGCAAATCTGTATATTTATACAGAAATATATCCAAAGCATAGTGCACAAGTATTTTATCCATTCTTGAGTTCATGAAATACTTGGCCTGCAATTGAGGAAGTGAGGCAAGACAACAATTACAAACTGCAACGAACAACGAAGGTCTGAAATTTGTAATGGCGTATTGAAACAAGCAAAATGCTAACAAGTTTCAGCACTGCATGAGTAAGTATAGGCATACACTTATACACATACATATACATACAAACAAACATACAAAAATATATATAAGCATTTGTGCGCACATTTGCATGGTCGATTGCGTTAAAGGGATTTAGAGCAGCATTTTCGGTGCTCATCGCTTGTGTAGTTGCTTTGCTGTAGCCGGCAAGGCAATGCACTTATACGCATGCACAAACACTCACCTATACATACATAAGTACGAGTATGTATATAATAATTTTCCTATTTTGTATTGCACTCGATTTTGCTCGCCTTGCTTAATTTAAATTTTTGTGTTTTCTCATTGTAGTTATGCATTTTGTGGGTGTTAATGTAAATATATATGTATTTTGATATAGCCGACGATTTTCAACTCCCCACACTCAGCTGTGAGGCGAGCAATCCATGGCTCAATGCCTGGACTCTGGATATGTTGATTGTGTTGGATCAGTGACTTTTGGGCTTGTCGTTGACATACATACATAGTTGTTTGTAATGCATTTATTTACGGTTGTCAATTTGATAAGCGCCCATAAGTATGCTAAGCCAGTGTGTAATACTATGTAAATGTTAAATGTTGAAATGGTTAACACAGACGCGCAAATGGATTTAGAAAAGCCATAGCAATTTCGAGCAGATATTTGAGCAAGCCAATGGTTAAGTGTACTAAACTATTTATTAAGATGAATTGCTTGAATCGAAGGAAGCTGATGCAAATTCTAATTTAAGTTTATCTTATGCATTTAAGTTTGAATATTTCAGGTTTATTATATTGTTAGAAACAGCCAACAGATCATAAAAAGAAGCACTCGTTGTTATTTTCAAGTTTATGTAAATAATAATAAATAAAATATCATAAATGGGTGTATGGAGACTCTACTCCAAATTATTATTCAAATGTAAGCTGTTCAAAAACATTGAAATTTAATTGAAAATTAAATACGATTGCTTTATTGAAATACTTATTCTAATATTTACCGGGAGTTTATAAGAGAATTATTATATTTAAAAAGGTAATTATGTAAACCAAAAGTCTTAGGAGCGTGATAATAGTCAAATTATTGGCGACCCTCCATTGGAGGAAACCATCAAGACGCACACCACAGATAGCAGAAAGAGCTCGGTGAAACACCCAAAAAGTATGTAAGTGAACATTTTTAGATATATGTATATATGTGGCAACCACTGCCACTATCTTATGATACAGAGAGCAAAAGCTCTCTCAATATTTCCATTAGATCTACCGCTATCGAGTCTCGACATTTATTGTAACTATTGATAAGAAAAGCAATGTGAAAGCAACCATATGAACATTCTTCTTAGACGACACATCGAAGGGCTCACACGCGTTCGCTACATTGGTGACCCCGACTTGGGTTATATATAAATAATTTTTTTTTTTAATTAGCATATACGACTTTAATTAAAAGTGGGCCCTTTCATCCACTAACATCGGCGTTTATTGGTAAGGTATAGTCATAAGACTGGATTTGTGCGACAGTCTACAAAAATACGTAGCGACCAAGGAGTATATTTTTGTAAATTTCCGGCGAATTGAACACGACGCAAGCATCTAAAGGGTCATGATGAACGAAGCAACTCCACTAACAAACAACGAGGCAGGCTCATCAACACAGCCTCCGCTAATGTATCCTATAACGGGTACGACTGTTCGCGCGCCACCGTTCTCTGCAGAGCGGCCTGCGCTTGGTTCGCCCAGCTGGAATCGCAATTCAGAATTCGATCTGTTTGCAATGAAGACGACATATTCCACCATGCAGTATCATTGATCGATACACAATCAGCAGCGGAGGTTGAAGATATAATACTACGTCCTTCTACATCAACACCGTACACCTCGTTGAAGACGGCCCTAATCGAGCGCCTTACGAAGTCAAAAGACGCTAAGCTCCTACAACTTTTAGATGGTGAGGAAATTGGTGACCGCACCCCGTCACAATTTTTTCGTCACCTTCGTAGTCTTTGTCCGGACGTTTCAGACAACGTTATTAAAGCAAGATGGCAGTCCCAACTTTCACCGCAAACACGCAGCACAGCCCGACGCCTCACTAGAAGATCTCAGTCGCCTAGCTGACAAAATTCACGAGGTAATTCCAAACGTCGCACGCTCCATTTCCTACATTTCCGAAGAGCAGTCACTATGCTCCGAAATATCAGAAATACGTAAGCAATTACAAACGTTCCGTATAAGCAAGTCACGTAGTAGGCAGCATAGTCCACAACCTCGTGGCAGACGTAGCTCGTCACACAGTCGCGTGCGTTTGTCGACAGACGGCCAATGTTTTTACCACAAAAAATTTGGCGCTAATGCGCGACGATGCCTACCAGGTTGCAAATTTGCAAAAACCGCGAAAGAGGGTCTATAAAGGCGGTAAAAGACTCTCTAATTACAACATCGCACCGCCTCTTTTTGACAAACCGCGCTTCTGGGACACAATTTCTCGTGGACACAGGTGCTGATTTATCCGTTTTCCCTCGTTCGCGAATCAAGACAAACGTAACTCCCGTTCGTTGGGTACCAGTTGTACACAGCTACAAACGAAACAATTGAAACATATGGGCGTCATATGCTTACGCTTGATTTCGGATTGCGACGCGAATTCACCTGGTGCTTCGTCATCGCCGACGTAACGAAGCCACTTATTGGAGCCGACTTTATAGGCCATTTTGGTTTGTTAGTCGACTTAAAAAACAAACAAATTTGCGATGAAAATTCGGGTATAACATCTAAAGGGCTAGTGCGAAACATATCTCACATTATTTCAATCAAGGTGATTCCCAATCAATCGCCCTACAGCGCTCTTCTAAGAGAATTTCCAGCCATCATCAAACCTAACGGTGCATTCCAAATTGTCAAGCACACAGCGGTGCATCACATAAAAACCACCGAAGGCCCACCAGTGTCAAGCAAAGCACGTCGTCTTGCACAACATAAGTTTAAAGTAGGTAAAGAGGAATTTGCCAAAATGTTGAAATTGGGAATTGCTCGTCCATCTCAAAGTCCATGGTCCTCTCCATTGCATTTAGCGCCTAAAAAGAACGGCGAATCGCGGCCGTGTGGGGATTATCGACGCCTCAACGACCGCACAGTGCCCGATAGGTATCCTGTGCGATATTTAGAAGACTTTGGTGCTAATTTATACAAGAAAACAATATTTTCTACCATAGACCTCGTCAGAGCGTTTAATCAAATTCCAGTCGCCGAACAAGACATTGAAAAAACAGCAATTACGATATTTCAATACGATATCTTGAATTTCTCTACGACTTCTAGTGTTGCAGCTGTTTTGGACGTCCTTGACGTGCATCGTCTTCTAGGCTTGTACGACTACATTTAAATTTAGCAACCCATCTTTCTACTATACTAATTGATGACGAAAAGTTCTTATGCACTTTCAACAATCGTTCTTAAATTTAATTTGATTTTAAAACTTCAAAAATAAAAATTCAATCACTGCACGATACTCGATTTTTTCCATTTCGATACTGAATGGCTTATACGAGTAAACAAAGAATTAATGGGCACATTGAAATGAAACTTCACATACGTTCATATGAAGAGTGTACCAATATAACAAAAAAATGTAGGCTAGTAGCCCTTTCTTATCGAAACGAAAAACTTATGGAACACTCTAGTATGTGATTGTATAATTCATTACCATAATTTTGTTCGCTTTTCGGCCGATGCCCACTGTTAATACGAAAAATCAAAGTATAGAAAAAGCTCTTTCTAATATGGATCACCCACGGTGGGCATCGAGAACTTCTGAGTGTATTTCTTATGTAAATATAATATTATAATCTAGTTATTTTCATAACTTTCAAATTCAATTATTTTGTATTTGAGTGGAAACTCTATCGTTGTAGTTTTGAAACATTTACGGTTCCCAGAGTTAACAACATACTCACAAATTGTTCTACATAAGTGCACATTTTTTATTTTATTTTTTTACCTGAAAAGAGAAAAGATAAAATTGGTTAGAAAGAAAAAGTGTTAAAGATTTTGTGATTCAACTATAATAAAAATATTTATGGTACGCAAAAATAAGAACATATGTATGTATGTATACAGAGTAGCCATTTTGGTTTCATACCATTTTCGAGATATTCCATTTCAAATATATTTTAGAAACTCATTTTCGCTTGATAAAATTTTGAGTTTATGATTTTTCGCTAAGTGTTTCCTGGTTGGGTGGTCGGTTTTAGTGGTGATTCTTCCAGAATCCAACTAGCGCTTCCTCACCATTTCGTTACCAACTTGTTAACCAGTTATTTCCTACTTGACTTAAAAAACAAGTTGTATAGAAAAGTATTACATTTTAGGAACTAGTATGTATTATTAGTTGTTCAAAAGGGTATAATATTCTAAGAATAATGCAATTGAGTAGACTCAGCAGGTGGTTCATTCAACATAACAAAACATCGCATCCAAACACTACCTGTTTAGTACCTGCCATATTTTATACAATCGAAAAAGTTCGGTTGAACTTTCTTTAACGAGTTCCGTTCTGTCTGTTTTCCTTTAGTCTGCTTATGTATGCGTGGGCCACGATATCAGCACTCTAAAATCCAAAGGAAATTTTGTGGGGACTCCTCGTAACCACGTTGGAGTTTCCTGGACACGACTTCAGATAATTTTTTTTTATTGACGTTGCTGAAAGCAAAATACTCCTCCATAACATTTTACTATTTTGCCAAATTCGAAACCCAGTTTGAGTAGCTGTGAGATCCAAACATAGAAGTGATAGCGTACTGGATGGTCAATGCCTGAGCCATTTAGACATTAGACGTCAGTAGGGGAATTTTTAGCACAAATTTGCATATAGAACGCGCAGTGACAGCTTCATTCGGCCAAAAACTTTATTGTACTCAATATATATAGAACTCCTTCTCTTATTTGTAGTGTGCGTCTTGATGTTGTTCCACAAATGGAGGGGCCGACAGTTTAGCGCAATCAATAAACAGTTTAAAAAAGTATTGACTTACTCTGGGAGAAGCTTTTACAGAAATGCATTGCACTTTTCCCAACAAAGGTAGGCTCGGATTTGCTATAATGTAACATGCGTAATTTTAGGCAAACTATTATATAATGACTTATTTAATGAAACTTGGTGGAGATATTAGTGAGTGGTTCAAAAATAACCTTTATAACTCCCAATTATTCCAGAAATAATAGTTTGGTAATTATTTGCCTTTAAAATGCCCTCGGGAATTTCACTATGGTTTGGCACTTTATAGTATATATTTTTCTACACTGACTACGACTGATGAGGGTTATTTTTTTGAAGCGTGATCGAAGGCTGCCCATACATACGAAAGATCTAAACGAAAATTGTACAAATTTGTAAAAACCCTTCTGGTCGGAGCTCCTGTAAAACTCAACTTATAATGTTTTAATGTTTCTCAATTCTAAACTAAAGCAAAAACTACTGCATATTTACAAACAACCTTCCACTAAACGTCTCTGCATGGGAACTTCGTTCTTATTTCAGGTGCCTGCCAACTTTTCGCTAAATTACAGAACCTTAACAATAAATTACTTAAAAACTATAAACCACCCCTTACAACCTTTTTGTTTTTTGAAAGCATGTTCCATTATACTAAATTTTTCCTCAAAAGTAATCAGATGAGGTTGGATTTAAATGGCAGCGTGAAGGTGAATTTTTTATTACCACTTAATAAAACTCACCAATAAAACTTCTCAACTCTTTCCTGTTCTTTTTTCTTCCTGCCATGCCAAACCTTCTAATATGGGGGGACAATAGGCCAGTGACCAGTGAAAACGTCGGCAGGCTACGCCTTCTTAAAATTGTATTTAGTTCGCATTATCTTTCTAATTCTGCAGCCTGACGCTATAAGTCGAACGAATTGGCGATGGGATCCGTATGGTTATTTTATTGCGATTTCTTTAAGTTAATTTTTTTATTTAAATTTTCTTCCTTTTTAGTGATATTTAAAATATGAGGATACGTACATCTTTAAAGAAATACTCATATGCACTGAAGTAGTCTTCCCACAGATTTCAATTGATCTTGAATGGCAATGTGGTTTGTTCGTCGCACCACGCTTCACTCGACTCCGATCAGAAACGAGTATATAGTATGAAACCATTTCGAAATTATTTTCACATATCAACAAAATAAAAGAACGAAGCAATGCAAGTGACTATGCCCATGTTACTATTCGGTAAGACCCCCTGTAGCATCTATTACCGATGGTAACCTCTTTTCCCATTCCTCTTTTATACAATATATTGTATCAAGTTGATTTTGGTTAAAGGACAACTTTTTCATTTTCTTTTTCAAATTCAACTATAAATTTTCAATTGGACTTTGAGCATAAATATCTAGCACGCTTGAGGATTTATGTAGCAACCACGACCTGTATATGTAAAACTTGTGCTTGGGATCATTATCTTGGTATAATTTGCATAAATCTGTATAATTTGCGGATCGTGAGTCCAAATTTTTCAGTGGATGAAAATGAGCGTCGTGCGTATGAAGAACGCATAAGTAGTAAACTAACTGTAACAAAGGAAAAATCAGCAGAAACCATCTGGGTACATGTACCACTAAAAATTATAAAACTATTCCAGATGACGTTATCAAACACCAATCCGAGGGTTCCATTTATTATAGGAGATGTCATCAACGAATTCAGCATTTCTTCAGGTGTAAAATAAGGCGACTCACAATCAACGACAATTCTTAATTTATTACTGCATGAGGTAGTATGCAAACTATTGTAAAATATGGCAAAGCGATTTTTAACTGCAGCTCGCAAGTGTTAGCTTATGCCGACGACAGTGTCGTGATTGTGCAAAATGAAAACGAGCTTAAGAGAATAATTAAGCGATTAAAAAATTCAGCTTTAGAAGTGGGTCTATGTGTAAACACAGAGAAAACCAAATATATGCACTTCGCAAAGAAACCAAGCGAATATGTACACATTGAAATGGATGGTGAATGCATTCAGAGGGTTGACAAATTTAAATACTCAGGTCTCTTCATCAGCAGTAGTAAATGGTGGCAAAAACTTGCACAACTCATGTTGTAGTTAAGCCGATTAGTTATACATGTTTAGATAAGTATGCTGAAGCAAGACTGGCAGTAAGTAGTGATTACTTCAAAGGTTTAGCAGGACGTAACACCTTATTGTTGTGTTTATTCCAAACGCACCATTAGTTATTTCTGGTTTTGCATAGATATCAAAAGCCTACTTTACGCCGTCAAAACCGAAGCGACTAATATATATCTATACTTTAACGACTGGAAGAAACACGAAATAACAATATGTATTCACAAATACAACAACAGCAGTAGCAGAAGCAGCAACAGCAATATGAACATGGAGCATTGTCCGGTGGCAGGCTGTCATTGCAGGGGGTTGGCAGGTGGCTGACAGGCCAACAAGCGGCTAAACAGTTAAAGTGATTGCCTATAAAGTTCACAAAATGACAAATCGACAACTGCAACAGCGAATGGATGGCTGGTTCATGACTGACAGTTTGATGCTGTAGCAACTTCAATTTGCTGCGCAAAAACGTTGATCGAGCTGTGATGTGTTGGGCGCCGGTAAGTATGCATTTAATTAGGCAACTCCAGTAAAGTGACAGCGATTTTGAGGTGACAAGCACTTGCGTCGAATTAATTTCAAAATTTGAAACTATTTAAATCTAAGCCAACACAAATATCAGATGTACATATTGTAAATATGTGTGTGAGTTTAATGGCTTTAAGCCAAGTTGATCAAATTACTCAGGGCAACTTGATTTAATTCGTTGTGATTTATTGCCTGCGCCACTAGGAAGTATGGATTGAATTATACATCAAGTTCATCTGCAGCTAAGATGTTGCGTCAGCGTGTATGTATTATTCCAACTGGGAGCTCAATATTTTTTCAAAAATAAAAATTATTAGATTACAAATTATTAAAAAATAGCGATGTGCTTAGAAATTTGCCATAATGTAAGTTATGAAGCTAAGAACCTTTTTTAAGCTTACCCTACTCTAAATATCCAGTCTGAACACGTTAGCTAAAAAATAACAACAATATGATACGCACCTGTATATACTTAGTCCTGCCATAACTTCTGTTACAAGTTAAGTCCATTATAGATATGAAATAATAATACTAATATAGAATGGAAGACCTGAATAGGAGGATAAGATTTCTTATAGTAGCTGTAATCCGCCTTTGAAGCTGCTCATCGCTGTGTTGAGCTGGAATAATGTTTTTGGGCGAACATTATTTTGATAGACTAAAGGAGGGACTGCTTTTACAATCATTTTTCCAATGTTTTTTGTAGGTATTATTACGTATGTATTAAAGCGCCCGGCCGTAGCCGAAGCCGAATGAGTTGGTGCGTGACTAACAGAAATGTTACGCGCAACTTTTTATTAAAGCGGAGGAGCTCCTTTACCGCTAATTCGAGTTGTTAACACTAGAGGCATCGACTTACCAACCTACCAGTGTAATATTGAGAGTAAAAGTAGTTTCTTCTAAATCTGATTCATCTCCCAAAAAGTACCCGCATCCAGCTGGTACAATGCATATATTCCAAGACTCGAAACAGTTTCCGGAATGGTCTTCAAAACACCAGTGACTCGTACTCGAAACGGTACTCCCCGATCCGAATCGAAATTTGAAATTTTAACGAAATATACTCGAAGAGCCAGTGCAGTCTGAGCTGGTATATTGAAAGCTTTGAATATATCGATTTTATGTTTCCATATAAAAAATATGGGTTATTGAAGAAAAGGTTGACAACTGAGCTTAGTTATTCAGAATTTAAATTATACCGCTTATAGCATGTCGCGTTTAAGCTAAATTCATAAAAGTAATAGAATATCTTGAGTATTGGTTCGAGATTTATTACATTCTCTATAACTTATGGATTTTGAAAAACCTTCTGTTATAAAATATTATTGGGCAAAAAGTAAGGTGAATTTGGTTGTAAAATGAAAAATCTTCATTTAATCTAGTAAATCAATTTCATCCCCTCTAGATGAAATACACTTATGCCAACGATTTTTCCAATCGCCGAAACATGCCCTTCTTCGATTCAGCTTTTATCTCCTCAATCGACTCGAAACGCGTTCCCCGGAGTGGTCTCTTGAGTTTTGGGAATAGCCAGAAGTCACACGGAGCCAAATCAGGCGAATACGGTGGTTGCGGAACGATATGCGTGGCATTTTTGGTGAAATGGTCACGAAGAACGAGTGCAGTGTGAGACGGTGCATTATCGTGATGCAAAAACCAAGAGTTGTTGGCCCATAATTCTGGTCTTCTTAGACGAATTGCTTCACGTAAACGACGCATAATGCTCAAATAATATTCCTTATTAACAGATTGGCGGCCGCCGTAGCCGAATGGGTAGGTGCGTGATTACCGTTCGGAATTCACAGAGAGGTCGTTGGTTCGAATCTCGGTGAAAGCAAAATTAATAAAAACATTTTTCTAATAGCGGTCGCCCCTCGGCAGGCAATGGCAAACCTCCGAGTGTATTTCTGCCATGAAAAAGCTCCTCATAAAAATATCTGCCGTTCGGAGTCGGCCTGAAACTGTAGGTCCCTCCATTTGTGGAACAACACCAACACGCACACCACAAATAGGAGGAGGAGCTCGGCCAAACACCTAACAGAAGTGTACGCGCCAATTATTTATTTATTTTTTTTTTTATTAACAGATTGGCCAGGTGGAAAGAATTCATAGTGCACCACATCACGAAAAACGAAAAAAACTATCATCATGACCTTTATTTTTGAACGACTTTGACGTGCTCTTTTCGGTCTGGCCTCGCCTTTAGCACGATATTCGTTTGATTGGTCGGTTGTTTAAGGGTCGTAAGCATAAATCCAAGTCTCACCTCCCGTAATGATGCATTTGAGCTTGTCCTGATAGTCTGAAAGCATTGTTTCACACACCACAACGCGACGACTTTTTTCCAAGAAGTTGAGAGTTTTCGGTACCAAACGAGATTTGACTATTCGTAGGCACAAATGGTCTTTCAAAATGGTTTTCACAAATCCTTCTGATATTCCGATCATATCAGTAAGGTCTTTAACAGTCAACCGACGATTTTTGAGCACTAACTCCTTCACTTTATTGACGCGTTGGTCATCTGTTGACGTCGATGGTCGTCCGGAGCGCTCCAAGTCATCAACACGTTCTCGACCCTCTTTGAAGTCTTTGTACCACTTATAAACATTTTTCTGCGACATGGTCGAATCACCAAATGCCTTCTGCAACATGCTTAACGTTTCCGCAGTCGAAATTTCATTCCGCAAACAAAATTTGATGGCACTTCTCTGCTCAATCAAATCAGACTTTGTAAAAATCGAAAAATGCACTCTTGGTCGTTTGGTAAACACAAGCGTAAATATATTACTGATAATGACATTCACATGAAAGTTGGTCCAGATGTTATTAACAGTGCTGCCAACTCATGAAAAAAATAACTAGAGCGAAATTTTAATCCCGCGAAGTTTGACAAATAAATTCACCTTACTTTTTGCCCACAGAGTATATACTCATATCCCTTCATTAAAGAGCCAGTTCAATTACAAAAAAGTGTTGGCATCATTGGGCCGAAACTTTCTAGTTTTCTCCTGCTTGCCACTGATCAGCCTTAATTCCTATTTTAGTGAGTTATATTCTTTTTGACTTATTTTTTATTTGCATTTCTTGATTTTTTGCTTTTCTTTTAACCATACCTGCCCGTTAGCAGGCGCGCCATAGGCCAAACGGTTGACGCGGTATCAGTAGCCAGCAATTGTAGATTGGCTAACACCATCACCAACGATCCATGCTCATATGCGATGGTCAGCCGAGTATGTAAAGGCAGCAAAAACTAAGGTCGCGCAATAAAAACAGGGCTACAGAACTTTCAATTCTCTCCTTTTTCCTTTTACGTAGCGTTCGACAGTATTTCAGTGTGTGCTTTGTAATATTGTTCGCTGCTATACATGTGAGAGAGTTTTTCCGAATGTTTATTCTGTTTGTAATTCTCACCTGTATAGATATGCAAACCCCTTCCTTTTACAACGGCTTATTTATGAATGTACGAGTACGTAGGTATATCTGTAGCACTATTTGCAAAGCTATAAAAAGTTCTGTGGAAGGGACTGTCTTTACTGTGTATATATGAGGCATATGTATATACAGTGACTCACAGCTTATATGATGCAGGTAATACTTTTTTAGAAAAAAGAAAATGACTCGATGATTATTAAATTTAATAAAAAAAAATGTATACGACTTGTAATGAGATATGTATGTATGTACTGTATATACTGTTTACCACTGCAGAAAAAATAATAACAAAAACAAATACTTAGGCAAGAAAAATACTTAGGCAAGATCTGTAAGTCTGAAACTGTTCGTAGAGTTCTGTGCGAAGGAAATTTTCATGGAAGAACTGCCCGAAATTGCCGTTGATTAATGCTCGTAAGAGAAAGCAAAGAGTAGAGAAAACAAAGAATAGAGTGTTGCAGACAACATTTGAACAACATTTCGTTCTGGCAGTCCCTTGTTTTTGCGGATTAAAGCAAATTTAACCTTTTCATGGGAAGTCCTGCGTTTGGAGAAAACCAAACACCACGCTTCAACCATGTAATTTGCGCTCTACAGTTAAACACGGCGTGGACAGTGTGATGGTATCGGGTTCCATGTCCTGTTCAGGCGTCGGAAATTTAACATTTATCGAAGGTAACATGAATAAAGAGATGTATTTGGATCTGCTAAAAGATAACTGAGTACGAAGTGTGGATAAAATGGGCATTAGGGATTATTTTAGGTTCTGCCAAGTCAACGATCCCAAGCATACGTCTGGTATTGTAACAACTTGGCTTATCTGCACCTACCCACATGCACAGAGTCCAGATCTCAACGTTATTGAGAATTTGTGGTCAGTGCTGGAAAATAAAATAAGAAACTAAAATATTTCGAAGGCTTTTGATCTAAAACGGGCACTACAGGAAGAATGGGATAAAATTCCATCCCATTATGCAGTAAAACTTGTAAAATCTATGAGTTCTCGATTAAAATCTGTTCTGAGTCAAAAGGGACAGCCCACTAAGTATTAGCCGTAATCATGAAATCGAAATATTAATGTGTTTATGGTTTTTGAATACTTTTAATTTAGTGCATCATTTAAGCTGTGACCTCAAAATTGTAACTGAATTATTTTAATTTGCCATATCTTACTTATGAAGAAACATTTTTTGTTATTTTTTTTATTTTTTGTTATTAAATAAAATATGTTATTTAAAAATAAAAAAAGTATAAGATTTTTTCTGTAATGGAAATATATTTGATATTTTAATAATTTTTTTTGACTGCATCAAATAAGCTGTGAGTCACTTACATATGAGGGTATATACTTGTATGTGTGTATAAGTACAATAGTAGCCCACAAATTTTTAGCTATTGTTGTCGTTATTGGCTGACCGTATGGGTCAATTTTAAACCACAAATGTTCGAATGCTTCGTTAACTCGGATGTACGGCACAAATACAAGCACAGCACATACACATATACAGGGTGAACGATATGAAGTGTTATCAACTTCACACTGCTTGGATCTGTGAAACAGCTCATGACAGCAACGTCAAAATTGTTCTAATGACAGTTCAATATATTGTTTGTAAGCCATCAAAAGCATTTGCGTCTCAGTTTAGTTGAATTTCTTTTTTCTGTGATGGTTCAAACGTAATAGCGTGATTGCGTTATATTTGGCTGGGAAATCACAACTAGCCATTGTTCGTGAGCTCAGTCACCTCAAAGTGAATAATATGCTTGTGTATCGCACTATCAAACGTTACAATGATACTGGTAGCATTGCAAAACGCTATCGAGGTGGACCCAGAAAAACCGCAACAACGCCAGAAATGGTTCGGAAAGTGAAGGCTCGACTTCACCGAAATCCACGTCGAAGTGGAAGAAAAATGGCCAAAGAACTGAAAATATCGCAAGACAGCATTCGACGCATATTAAAAAATGAGCTCAAGGTCAAGGCGTACAAGTTCCAAAAAGCACACGATCTTTCAAAAAAAAGTTCGGTGCGAAAGAGCAAAGGAGTTCTTGCGCTTGCACGAACGTGGCGAATTTCCTAACATTGTGTTTTCTGATGAAAAAAAAATCCCAATTGAGCAGTTCATAAACACTCAAAGCGATCGTGTTTACTTGACCGAACACTCATACGAGAATTTGAGCCTACGTGTGGCCACTCGACGCAATTTCCCATTGCAAGTAATGGTTTTTGGCCGCAGTGACCGCTGATGGACGCTCTCCAATCGTTTTTATCGAGCCTGGTGTCAAAGTGAATGCGACTTATTAGCGGGAAAATGTTTTAGAAGCTGAGCCGTGGACACGCAAAGATTTCGGTCGTAGACCATGGACGTTCTAACAGGACTCGGCACCGTCTCATAAAGCTCGTGTGAACCAAGAATGGTTAAAAAATCATGTTCCACACTTCATTTCGTCCACACAATGGCTTTCAAATTCGCCAAAAGCAAATCCGATGGACTATTCCATCTGGTCGATTTTGGAGAGCAAGGTGAGGCCTAAAAAATATGCCAGTATGGATGCGCTGAAAAAAGCGATTATACGAGAATGGACCAAAATACCTCAAGATCACATTCGTGCAGCATGCAACTCATTTTTGACCGTTTGAAGGCTATAGTCAAGGCTAGAGGAGGTCATATCGAGCTAAAGTGAATATAACTGTGTTAAAATTGTTATCATTTTTGAACAATTTTGTCTTTGAAATCAATAAAAACAAATTTCACACAAAAAAGTTATGGTGTTTTCATATCGTTCACCCTGTACACCAATGCAAATAGCCGGTGTCGATTGCCATCCTGCACTGCCTTACATCCGTTCTAACGACAATTCCATTTCACAATTACACATACATACATATGTATGTATAAGTATATATGCCCATGTGCTAGTTTGTGGCAAGAAGTCTGTACTTTGGCAGTTCACACAAGTCCACAAAAAACGTGAAAAATGTTGGGCAAATTCTATGTAGTTGTCAAGCTATACGGTGGCAAATTCGTTGTGGCCTCGCCAATATTGTGTGATATGCAGTTAACAGTATATAGTAGATATATACATATGTACCTATGTACGATGCACGAGTAAGATTGTAACGCTGTCAAATATACAATGCGTGTAATGTTCTTGTTTTCAGTGGTCGTGGCAGATGTGTAATCCAGTCATTTGCTTTTATTTTTTGTTTGTTTTTGGACAGTGTTTAGTGACACGAAAATCATAAACAGTTGCTGGACTACACGTGTTGGTTGGCTGAAGATGTCTTCCACTTCATGATTCATATATGGCTTTGTCACATGTTTTATTTACACATTAAAAATTCTAGACAGCTGATTTTCAGGCCATTTGTTTTTTATTTTAATTAAAATTCGTTCAAATCACCTGCATCTCACGGTATTTTTAGGGCCTTTACAATGTTGAAGAGGAGCTTCGGTGATCAGTTAATGGTGAATCAAATGCATTCAGTCCCACTTTTAAATTTTAGAGATGACTGTTTTCTTGAGTCCTGCCGGCCTATTTTACTACTACTATATTCAGTGGCGCCATAAGGGACATTCTCACAATATCAAAATTGAAAGACCCTGTATACAACCAGAAAAAACGTGTAAATTTAGAATTAAGCTTTTTCTGGTTTTTAATTTTGGGTTTGAAACCTGGGTTCATCACTTTGAACTTATATCGAAGTAGTAATGGATAATGTATACAAACAAGTTGCATCACAGTAAGCAGTTCAAGATGTCAGAATCAGTAACAGTTTGTTTGGGATTCGGAAGTCAACTAATCAAACTAATCACCTCAAGAAGAACTCGGCCACCCTCCTGTTGTTCATACAGGCTACGTTAGAATATAACAATATATTCATTGAGATTCTAAAAAAAATACACAATACACACTAACAAAATTAATTATTACACTTCTCCGTTCTTACTCATTTATTTCTGGCTCTTAAGTTCAATTTTGAGCTTTGGTGATTAAGAAACTTATAGTAGAATTGTGAAAAAGATATTTTTATGGTACATTTTAACCCGTTATATCTCTCTTTTATGGAGTAATTTCCGTATTCGTGGCATAGTATCCTCATCATATAGTAACATCGTATTTTTATCAAGATGAAGAAATATAATATCTATCTTAGTTATTGTTGTTGTAGAAGTATACTTAATCCTGTCAGTGCTATGTAGATCACTGTCATCACTATCATATAACGGCAGGCCCAGGAAACTTGCTGTTTCGACAGGTTCGGTACAGAGGGAGAGGGGTGTTAGATGAGTGGGTTTAATGGGGCATGTGAAGAGGTAGTTAGTGCCGTGCGGGGTGGACATATGTTTAGTATGTCGGGGTCAATTCTGTATAGATAAGAGTTTAACCTGCTATAGTATTCAGAATATACCATAATTATGCCAAAGTTAAGCGAGTCCCTCGGTGTAGCCGAAGCTCTTCATCTGATATGGGTGGTGGTTGGACTCCGATTACGGCACGGTCGGGGATTTAAGAGGGTGGTATCTCGAAAAATGTCGTTTATAGTCTGTTTAAACACTGCCCGGTGAGGTAGTTGTCGATTCGTTTTTTCCTGGGTCTCGTCGGCGTAATTAAAGTGGTGTAAAACAGAAAGCGGCTCAGGTGCAAGCAGTTGTCTGCATAGATGAGATCTGCGGTAGCACCCTATAAGAAACGGTTTGCTGAGCAGTTTATTGTGCTCCTTTACAGGGCGCATCTGTACCTTACTATGTAGGTGTTGTATTGGGCACATCAGGAGGCATCCCGTCTTTGTCCGCATAGCAGTGTTTTGGCATGTGTGAAGCTCCGCCCACTGCGTGTTGCCTCAAATTTTGCCAATAACATTTTTTTTGTATTTGCCCCAAGTATTGCCGGCTAGCGATTTGAAGACCATGTTGCGGTTTTGGACTTTAGTAGCAATTGCGATTGTGTGCGCAGAGAAGGAGAGCAAACTGTCGCAGGTAACTCCCAATAATTCCTTTGTCCAGGAGGTAAGGAGGGTCGCTGGAGACTTAGTGAGGGAAAGTTGTAGATTCCTCGCAGTGAAGAAGCGAGAAAGGCAGGTGAGATATTCGTTCACTTTGACGAAGAGGCCATCAATGTCATTTCCCGACGCCATTATCGTGCAGTCGTCGGCGTAAGAGATATAGCAATTGAAAAGCAAGGGTTAAAGGACACCACCCTGCGGAATTCCTTGCTCTATCTTCCTCTGTTTATAGATTTGGTCTCGAAATATCACCGACGAATGTCGACCACTCAGATAGTTCGCGGACCACCTTTTCAGCCCTGACGGGAATGTCATCTAGTATCGTGGAGTGGCTGACAGTGTCGAAAGCCTTCCTTAGGTGCAGAGCTACTAGGTCAGTCCTCTCGCAGAGGCGGTTTTGGTTGACCCCGCGGATTATCACGGGATTGCATTTGTCCCAAAGCCAGGCAAGGACAGCTACGCTTTACCAAAAAGTTTCAGACCCATAAGCCTGACATCGTTTATGCTTAAGGGTCTGCAACGCATGGTGGAGAATCACATTAGGATGAGGGTTCTAAGTCGAAATCGTCTCAACGTCAGATAACATGCTTATCAAAGTGGGAAACCTTGCGAATCGGCTGTGCACGAGTACGTTAGCATAATTGAAAAAGGGCTGGAAACAAGAGAGTACACACTTGGTGTGTTTGTGGACATTGAAGGAGCTTTTGACAATGCTACCTTTGACTCAATGTGCTTTTCTATCAGAAGCCATGGAGTGGAAGAAATCATTGTCAGATGGATCCACTCTATGCTATCCAAAAGACTGCTTACCATGGATAGAAAAAGCGATGAAGGAGCCAGGGTTGAGGTTAAGAAGGGTTGCCTACAAGGCGATGTACTCTCTCCCCTACATTCAAGCCTACGCAAACGATGTGTGAGTATTAATCTCTCCCACAATGGTTAATTTCAGAGTAAAACCCCTAAACAGGCTACAGAGAAGTGTGTGCTTGGGTAGCACAGGTGACATGAGTACGATATCTGGTGATGCCCTTAATGCCATTCTGAACTTGCAACCTCTGGATCTTCAAATTCGAAAGGAAGCAATGAAGGCGGCGTACAGGCTCAAGTTAAACGGAGTATGGGGAAATGAAGTAAGCACTGGCCACTGTCAGATATACCAACAGTTGTCGGAGCGGTGCACACTGTTCTCGATGCCGGTGGACAATCGGGTGCCTGTCGTTAGCTTCGGTACGAAGTATGATGTTTTGATCCCAGATGGAGATCAATGGTTAAGTCCAGAGAACCTATTAACGGGATATCAGCACACTTACTACACCAAAGGATCCAAAACCAGTGATGGAAGCGGATCTGGATGGTACTTAGTCGAAGACACTAAGTACTCCTTTGCCACAGGACAGATGGCCACGGTATTTTTTACGGAAGTCTATGTCTTGAATGTGGCGTACTGGCTAATAGAGAAAAAGTGGTGGGGAACCAGTATTGGAATTTGTAGTGACAGTCAAGCTGGACTGAAAGCCCTTGCTAACCCACGTTGCTCTTCGAAGTTAGTCGGTGAATATAAGACGAAACTGAACAGTGTTGCAAAACACAACAAAGTTATCCTTATTTGGGTGCCTGGACATTGTGGTATTACAGGGAACATGTTAGCTGATAAATTGGCAAATGAAGGCTCTGCAAGTATGCCATTAGGACCTGAACCCTTTTTAGGTGTCAATTCCGCATCGATTCAACTATGGATTGACGACTTCATGAGGTCTACCCACAGAGGTCGTTGGTCTGAGTTGAACTCGTGCAGAGTAGGCAAGAGCTTTGTGAAAGAACCGAACAGGAAAACAGCGACCTTTCTCCTAAAGCTCAGCAGAAAGGACCTGAGAGTACTGGTGGGTGTAATCGCAAGGCACAACGTCTGTAGTCAGCATATGGCTACCATGGGGGTCGTAGACAGCCCAATAGGATCGGCATGTCTTGAGAATGACGACACTGCAGAGCATTTTCTCTGTAGCTGTCCTGCATTTTCCAGAATCAGACTTTGGATATTGGGTTGCGATATACTGAGTATGGAAAAAGTTCATACTCTTCCTCTTCCGGATCTCTTATCGAATCTCTCGAATCCAAGAGATTTGTGGAAGAGTGACCTCAAACTAATTTAACCGTCTTACCATCCACTTTTTATCTTTCCTATCTCTATTCTTTCTACTGATATCTATCCGGGTGTAGTACAATGGCCTACTGCCTGAGTGCTTGGACTTGTCCAACCCCCCACAAATCGAATCTATGCTCTCGCATATAATGTCTAGCTTCAGCGAGATAAACTAATTAGAAAGTTTAAATAAACCATTTGAAAAGGTACAGAAACAATTCAGCTATTAAATAATGCTAATTCTAAATACAATGCGACATTACAAAACCTCAACTCAATGAAATGAACCTCAAAAGGTGGTTGAAAATCAGATTCTGCCAAAAACAAAGGCTACCTAAAGCCAAAAGCCCATTAAAACAATTAAAGACCAACTGGAACTCAACCAACGAGCCTTGAAAAGCCGATAAAAAAATATCCTCGAAGAGTTAGCTTGAAGAGGATAAAGTAGAAAGTAGGAGCAGAAAAATCAACAGTAGAAAAAATAATAATGACGCAGAACTAGAACAACAAATACAACAATAACAAGTACTACAAACGAAAAACAAATTTTCTATAGGTGCTGCTCAAAAGTCAATCAAACGAACAAGTCAGAGATTAAAAAAATGTTAAATAAAAAAAAGTTAAGCAAAAATTATATGTACAACAAATTAAATAGCATTTGCGTCAATCAGTGGACTCAAGCCCCGGAATAAAATGAAGGAAGTTTCTTAATTAAAAGCGGATATTAGCAATTGTAAGCCAGCGCAACCGATGAAACGGAAATAAGTGAAAATAACACGGCGCGGTCATGTAATGAGTGCCACAAAAGCACTCAGGATAAGCGTAAAAGAAACAAAAACACTTTATAAATAAGGAAAAACGGCAATAAAAAGGGAAAAAATGAAAAAGGGCAAGCAGTGACATAAATACAAATGCAAACAAACATTAAAATAGCTGCACTAAGCAAACTCACACTCACTCACTCAGGAAGTTAGAAATAGGCTGCCCGAACAGTTGTTAATTAACAAAAGTGACATTTTCTTTAATACGAATAAGATTAAAATGTGAATGCCCAGCCATAGAAGACAGCGAGGAAAAAAAGGGCAATAAAAACAAAACAAAAAATAAATAAAAACCCACAAAAGGTAAAGATAAATGCAAAACGGAGTGCTGGAAATAGGTCATAGCCAGACCAGTCAATGGGCAACGGAAAAATGGATGAGGGGGAAAAGGTAAAACGTTAGGTAATTAATTGGGAGGTTAGCAGGGCACTCAGAAACTTGAGGAACGCGTTAGGTCGGTGTACTAATATGAGAGAAAAGAGGCAGGTCAAAAAACTTATATTGGTTTGCCTTTAAGCGAATTTTCTAGAATTTTCGCTGCAAAAACTTTTAAATTTATTGCTCTAAAAATTTGTGCACATATGATGTTATCTTTTAATTGTATTTTAAGACTTAGTATTAGTAAAAATATTTATTTAGAAAGGAGCTGCAGCTGATCGCCGGGAGCTCCTCCCAAAAAAGACGTTTTGCGGTGATCACTATATCTCAGAACTTGAGCCTCTGAAATTAAAAATCCAAACAGATTTCGTTAAAGCAATATCAAATCTAGTAATTAATCGAAGGAATAAGCAAAATACAATTTTTTTACCAACATTTCGGCCTTAAATTGTTTATAAGAAGCTCGTGTTAAAATTTGAGACCTATCGGTTTAGCCGTTTTCGGGTAATGTTGGTCACCTAATTTGGAAACACCATTTGTGGTGTACATTAGGCCGGGTCGATTTGGGGGGAGGCAAAAAAATCGCCCATTGCTCTGTAAAAATCGTATTCTAGGGATCAAAATAAGAAACTTTGCCGAAGGAACCATACCTCTAAAACGAATTCTGATGTTGGGGGAACTTTTTAGTTTCTTTTCTATAACTCACTTAAATTAATTTTTTCATTTATTGTACATATGTTCTGACTAAATAAATTTCTTAAGAGAAAAAATAGATATTATTATAAATAAATAAAAATAAAGAAAAAACATAGCCATTTAGCTGATTTTTTCATGTAAAGGCCAAAAATTGTGATATTTTGAAATTGGGGGACATCAGAATTCGTTTTAGAGACATGGTTCCTTCGGCCAAGTTTCTTATTTTGATCCCTAGAATACGATTTTATCAGAGCAATGAGCGATTTTTAAATCTACCCGCCCTAATGTACGTTCAAAAAATAACAATAAAAATAAATACATTTTTTGAAAGTTCTAACTGTATATAACCCCTTTAATTGATTATAATATTGGCTTCCTAATTATCATACAATAAAATTCGAATACATGCATTTTCTTGGAAAATTATATATTCATATTATTGAATTTGTTCTGAATATAAGAAAAATAATATTTTTTTAATTATTACGGTTGCAGTACCCACAGAAATATTGGAGAAATCATGATGAGTATCTGCAAGAATATTCCAGTATCTGCTTTGTTTTCAGTAATTGAGCCGGAGTTGTAGCTTATATACTGTTCAAAAACGTCAGTCTTCTATTAACCCAGGTAAATTGTTTTTTAGCCACTGCCGAGTGGTTTTTGCTTTATGAGCTGCAGCGGAATCTTGCAGCAAGATCTAACCCTCTTCATTAAATACAGTACTGCTCAACTCCTTCACTGCGTGCCACCGAAGAAGCTGATTGCATCTATCGAGACTAATTTTCTTCCAACGCGTTGTCAAAAGATGATAGATATCGCTCAACTGTGATCACCAGCCTTCCTGTCATGTGGAGATCATCTCTATTTAGTCTTGACAGGGATCTGGTCGATATATTCATTTCCCTGGACATGATTTTCCGCTTTCTAAGGGGATTCTGCGAATTCTTTCTCGAACGGCTTTTATGGTTACACTAGTTTGAACCACGCGAGGACAATCACTTCTTTTTCTGTCTGTCACTTGAGACACTTGGGAAAAATTACTGATTGTGCGGTAGACAAACAATCTCGAAATATTAAGTTTCTCCAGCAATTCGTAAATCTCACTTGCACTTTTATCACACTTTTGTAATGCAATCACTACACTACGATTGTCCTTTGCTCCCCACTCCAGTTTTAACAAGGGAAATTTGCCACGAAATTGAGTATAAGTTATGAGTAGACAATGCATACGAACAAAACCAAAAATAACGGAGGTTTTTTCTGCGAATTTTAGTTTTATGCCGCTTCCGAACGACCGATGGTGTTTTTTGTGAGGAGCTTTTTCGTGGCACTCTGAAGTTTGCTATTGCCTGCCGAGGAGTGACTGCTATTAAAAGAAAGTCTTTTTATCATTTGGTGTGTTATACTCAGAGTAAATTTCGAATCCGTGCACTTCCGAATGGAACCAATCGATTCGGCTATGGTAGCCGCCGTGATAATAAATATTTAAAGCTAGTACAACATTTTACGAAACATACGAAACAAACAATCCAATTACAAACTATAAATAAAGTACAGTGAATAGTTTCCTATAAACAATAAAAAAAAGACAATATGTAAGTATTACTTTACGCTTCAAACTTCGTTGATTTTGGTTTTCCTGTAAGGACAACAACCTCATCACTTCTTCAACAGTCTCAATGTTTAAGTCCCAGATTACATATGTATATCGGCGTTCCAATTAACCAGGCCACAAATTTAGTTTGGAAAATTGCTTTTATTCAATTCAAAGTAAAAAAATGTGTGAAAATAATACAAAATTAAGTATCAATTTACTTTTGCTCGATATGAGCACCTTTTGCCTTGGCTATGATGGCCTTGAGACGGTCCAGAAACGAATCGCAACCTGCCCGAATGTGACTTGCAGGTATTTTGGCCCACTCGCGGACAATGGTTTTTTTCAGCACCTCGAGACTGGTGAATCTTTTATTTCCGACCTTGCTCTCCAAAATAGCCCAAAGCGAACAATCGGATTCGCATCTGGTGAATTTGAGAGCCATTGTGTGGACGTTATGAAGTTCGGAACGTTGATTTTTAGCCATTCTTGGTTCACTCGAGCTTTGTGAGAGGGTGCCAAGTCTTACTGAAATGTCAATGGTCTGCCACTCAAATGTTTGTCTGGCCACGGCTTCAAAGCCACCAGAATACTTTCACCATAATATTTCGCGTTTGCCTTGACGCCAGGCTCGATGAAAACGATTATAGAGCGCCCATCTGCGGTTACAGCGGCCCAAACCATTACCTGTGACGGGTGCTACCTCCTGGTGGCCAATCGATGACCCAAATTCTCGTATGAACCGTCAGTCAAATAAACCCTATCGTTTTGGGAGTTTTCGAATTGTTCAGTTTGAAAAATTGTCTCGTCAGAAAACACAATGTTCGGAAATTGACCGCTTTCGGCCAAGCGAAGTAACTCCTTCGCTCTGTCCAGTCTGACTTATTGCTGCTTTGGTGTGAGATCATATGCTTGTAAGGCTTGATATTGAGGTAATTTTTGGTTTTGCAGTATGCGGCGGATGGTAAGGTAAGATATTTTCAGTTCTTTGGCCATTTGATTAGCACTTCGTCGGGGATTTCGCTCAAGTCGCTTCTTCGCTTTTTGAACCATTTCACGTAACGTTGCATCACCTCCATGTTTCGCGACGTTCCCAGTATCATTGAAACGAGTAATGGTGCGATAAACAAAAACTTTATTTAAGGGGTTACATGGGTTTCGTGGCTTAAAAAAATCGATTTTTTTTGGCTTATTAATTTCTACAACATCTCAAGAATATTATCCTAAATTTTCAAGTCGATCCGAATAATAGTTTCGGAGATACAGCCTTTGGAAGGTGTGCGCTCCAAGCCGCTTTTATTGTTACTCAAAACTGTAAACGCGTTTTTGTCGGAACTGTGTTTTCAACTCGGTTGCCAAATGTTCTCGAAAGCTACTGAACCGATCTTGATGAAATTTTACACAGGTGTTCGAATACAATTTACTCGTGCTTGAACGAAGGATTTGGTTTTTTTTTTTCAATTACAACTATTTAAAAAAAAAACAAATGTCAAGCAAATTTGACAGAAATTTTCATTTTTTTGGAAAAATGTCTGCCAAAATTCCAATTTTTACTTTTTTTTCTTTCCTTCGTTCAAGTACGAGTTTATGGTCTTAACTAAAGCACTTATTTTTGTTTTTCCATTTTTGATGAGTCTGTCAGGAGTTAAGCTGACAACGCGGACGCACCTTTTTTTCGAGAGGTCACCGGATATGACGTCACAATGGAGGAGTTATAATTTTTTTTTTTTTTTTTTGAAAATTTCAGAAATTATTCTTTAAATATGTATCTATAAGACAGAAAAAAGTTTGAATTAAATAAATAATTTTGTACATAGAAAAAAAAAATTTTGAAAGTAAGCCTTTTTTTACCCGACGAAACCCATGTAGCCCCTTAATTAAAGTGCTCGAGCTCACAAACAACCGCTGGTTGTGATTTTCCAGCCATATATAATGCAATCACACTAATATGTTTCAAATCCATTACTGATTTTTTTTTCGCGCTTACTCTAGGCAAAATGCTTCTGTGCGCTTGTAAACTATACCCTGGACTGTCATTTAGCCAACTAACAGACAGCTGATACGCGAGCGGTCTGAACTTGGTTACACTTCGAGTGCCGGACCCTGTATAATTATATATATATATATATATATATTTAATATATTTTATTAGAAAAGTCAATAGACGACAAAAGCTCTTGCTTAAAAAAACGATAATCTTTATGAAAACATTTTCAAAAAACCTAGAGTCGCGCACGATTTAAATAAGCTAAGATTGTTCTGCAGAACAGTACCTGAGATGCATAATACAGGGTGGCTGAAGAAAGCCGCTACCAAAAAAAAATTGAATAACTTTTTTTCTTTTTAAGTTATCTGTTCCATTTTTGTTTTAATTTGCAGATTGATCTTTAAAATTTATTAAAATGGATAACTGGGACACGCAAACAAGAATTTGGATAGTCCGCCGCTATCCGTAGTTTTGGTACAGAGAGAGTACAGGCGGATGTTTGGCGGCGATCCCCCGAGCAGATGGACCATAATGAGACTGGTGAATAATTTTGCTGAGCAAGGAACAGTCGCAAGAAGGCCTTATCATCGAAACCCACCAGTTCGGACGGAGGAAACGATCGCTGCTGTAGCTGCAGCTATACAAAGCAATCCAAGGGTTTCAACAAGAAGCTTATCTGCTCAACTTGGTGTCAGCCGACAGTCTTTGCAAACAATAATGCACAAAGATTTAGACTTATTTCCCTACAAAATTCAAATGGTTAACAAACTGAATGCAGCAGACTTGCCGATTCGCTTGGAATTTTGGCAGAAGATCCTGCAAATGGTGGAAGAAGACCAAAACATGTTAAACTGACTTTTCATGTCTGATGAGGCCCATTTCGATTTAAACGGCAATGTGAGCAAACAAAATTGTCGAATATGGAGTACTTCTAACCCACAGATACTCCACGAGACGGAATTGCATCCTCTTCGCGTGACAGTGTGGTGTGCGGTTTCTTCACGCTGTATTGTCGGGCCTTATTTTTTTGAAGAAAATGGTCACACCGTTACGGTTACTGAAGACCGTTATTTGAAAATGCTGAAAGAATTTTTCTATCCAGAACTACGCCGAAAGAGAATTCCTTTCAACTCTGTGTGGTTTCAACAAGCTGGGGCAACGTCTCACATAGCCCAGACTGTTATGACAGAGTTGCGACGAAAATTTCCCATTAAACTGATTTCAAGAAACTCCGAATTTCGTTGGCCCCCCAGGTCGCCTGACCTTACTGCACCTGACTTTTTCTTGTGGGGTTTATGTAAACAAGAAGTTTATAAAACAAAGCCAACAAATTTGGATGAACTAAAACAATCCATTCGGGCAACAATTGCGGCTATTCCTGTCGCAACTCTCAAAGCAGCAACTTTTTACTAAGATGCCGCACTTGTGTCAACGAGCATGGGGGCATTTAAATTTAATTATTTTTAAAACTAGTTAAGCTACATTTAATAAAATTTAATGACCTTCAACTTGAAAAAAAAATAAATAAATGAATTCCATACACTAAAAAAAGTTATTTGAGTTTCTTAATGTAGCAAAATTCATCAGCCACCCTGTACATTAGTACTTGTGGAGAATGTTAGATCATAACACTTATTAATATTAAAACATAAATAATATTAGGCTGTGGCACCAACAAAAGAATTTAGTAACATCATTCTGAAGAAGTAAACAAGATTATAAATTAACAATCGACTATTTGCTAACTTTCCGATAAAAAGTCAGCATGTAAAAAAATGTATTCATGTGCAACTACTAGGAGTGTGAACAACATAAAGAACAATAAGAAATACAACTGTACAACACAGTTGTTACATTATAATTTAGCTTTATTGCTGAGACCTGTATTTTTGCTGTGGAATATGATGTGCATATGTTCATTGAAGTAGCTCATTAAGAAAAGGTGAGGTTGGAAATTCTAAAATGCATTATATTTTTGGACTTTACCAAAATATTTCGAAAAAATATTAAAATTTACGAGAGCTGGACCGATTTGAATATACAGGGCCCGCCATCTATCGTTACGGATTTGAACTAGGTATTATTTGAAGAATGGTAACACTTAGCTGTCATCTGATTTGACAGAAAATTAGTGTTAATCTTCCGCTGAACGAAAATGGTTGTGTATACGCTCAAAGAACGCTAGGAAATATTGCGACATTACTTTGAAAATCATGGTAATGTTGCAGAATGTGTACGAACATTCTTGCCATACAGCGAATGCTACGATCAATCTTTTGCGCACTGTCTTCGAAGATCGCATTATCAACCGAAATTCTGATATCGTTTGGCCGCCTCGGAGCTGCGATTTGACGCCGTTGGATTATTATTTTTGGGGTGCCGTCAAAGACCAGTGTTATGCCAACAAACCAGCAACAATTGATACACTGAAGACCAACATACGCGATGTCATAGCTGAAATACAGCCGCATAGAATCGAAAATGTGTTGAAAAATTGGACCGATCGTATGGGATGGTGCATGGCTAGTCGAGGCAGCCATATAAATGAAGTTGTGTTCCATCATTAACCGGAAGGATTGTACTTCAAAATAAAAAAAAAAAGTTTGGAAAAATATTGAGTAGTTTCTTTTTTATAGCATTTTTAATTCCGTAAAGTTATATGGCGGACCCTTTACTTGAAAATATCGCAGATACATTTTCTACACGTGCTGCCAAATTGCCACTGCGCACGCACACATTCACACACATAAAGACAAAAGTGCACATACAAATGGATTTACCACTTCACCATTGACTGCTGGAGCTGGCTTTCAATATCCTGTACACGATTGATTTCGCCTGATGAATTGCTACTCATTGACTTTAGTGACTTTTTTACACCATCTTGTTTTATATTGAAACGGCAACAAAAAATTAGCTGTTTAACCGAATGCATTGACGGCGGCTGGTCCGGCCCGTGTATATCTATATACCTATGTAGAAGGATCGTCCAGCTACAGTTAAAGTTTCGTGATTTATTTTCATTTTAGCTTTTTCCTTTTCATATGTTCGTCCGCACTCTGTAGCTTATGGCTTGTAAATTGGAGTACTGCGTCACATTGCTGGCGCCCTGCGTTTTTGGTTTCGTATTTCTTACGCATACCCAAATGGATAACAAGTAACAAGTAAAAAAACATTCCACGCAGATTTTTGCATATTTTTTTTTATTTTTTTTTTTAGCTTTCGTTCAGAAATTATTCTTACTTTGTGCTTTTGCATTCAGCGCATTTTTTTACTATTTTCTTGGCTAGTCAACTCCCTTGATTTTTGCGCTTGCCAATTCTGTACTATAAAGTGCGCTTTTCTATATATTTTTTCACACAGCCGCATGTCCATCAGTGCATCCATGTGGTCCAGTTTTACAGTGAGTCTCGCACATTATTTGTGGCACACACTGCAATTTTATTGCCACTCAGGCAACAACAATGAGTAGATAAAAAATAAATTTATGGTAACTGCCCTTATTTTACCAGTGAATTTCTCAACTCTCTACTATTTTCACTGGCTTACATTTTCCTTCAACTTTTCCCATTTCTTGCGCACGCTTCGTGTTGACACTGCTGTCGCATAAAAATGCACAAAGCAAAACTGAGCTTGGCGAATAGAATGGGAAGGGTGTGCGAGGGCATACGAGAAGCCTATAAGATGAGAATTGAGGCGCTTTGAGTTTTTACACAAACCGAAAAAACAGAGGCCCTCCCGCTCGTCTGTGTGCGATAAGTTGTGAAAACATGAAAAATCCCTTTATGAGCCACACAACTGTACGGCGGCTTCCGTTGCTGCTGTTAAGTGACACACATACACTTGAATTCCTGTAAGCATTCGCTTTTTGTGCTCCTGCGCGTAAACACTGCGTTCTGGAAGTAAATGTGAGTAAGGCAGCGATGCGAACACCCGCTTGCCACTGTCGACGGGTCGAATGGCGCAAAGACGACAAAGTCCAAATGAGCAGCGAGGCAGCAGAGTGGGCACTGAACAACATTGGTCGCGAATGGCAAGCGCGGTAAGCCGTAGGAAATGGCAGACATTCGCTTGTAATTCGCTTGTAAATTAAAGCGACAGCAGCGGTAATAGCGCTAACGAGCGGCCATTGAAGAAAGAAAGTAAGTAAAAGAAGATAAAAGAGGACAGCCAGAAAGATGGAAAATAAGAGCAAAAAAACAAAAAAAATAACAACGTTTGTTCGACTGCAAAAGCCAATAATAAAAAAGAAAAAGACAAAAAATCGAAAACAGCGCAAAAATGAATTGTGACATAGTTGGCTGGCAAGTGTGTCATGAAGGAAATAATACTCGTACCATACACAAAAACAAACCGAGTTACATATAACATTATGCGAGTGCTTATAAAGTCTTAAAAGATGGAGGGAAAAGAAATAAAGTTAAAGCGAAGGCAGTGTGCGTGCTGGGAGACAAATAATTCCCAAAAGGTGTTTCGACTTAATTAGGTTATCATTTGGGTTTAGCATGCGTCGGTTGCGGGGTCAGCAGGAATACCCGGCATAGTGTGGGGATGGTGGTGTAACATTAAAACTCAGGCAATAACAATGTCAAAAATATTCGCTTTTTTACTGTAGTGCCTTACCTTTACCATATGGTGCTAGGGTGAGTGTTTTGTAGTATGCTCATAGGCGTGTGCGCGTACTCTGCAGACTTGGTCATACCTTCAAATTGTTAATGAGCTTTAAGCAGCACTTGTACAACAATAAACTTTTTATAATGCGCATTTAACCTTTTCCTGCTTTCTCTCACTTTTTATCACTTACTGTGGGCAAAAAGTAAGGTGAATTTATTTGTCAAACTTCGCGGGATTAAAATTTCGCTCTAGTTATTTTTTTCATGAGTTGGCAGCACTGTTAATAACATCTGGGCCAACTTTCATGTGAATGTCATTATCAGTAACATATTTACGCTTGTGTTTACCAACGACCAAGAGTGCATTTTTCGATTTTTGCAATGTCTGATTTGATTGAGCAGAGAAGTGCCATCAAATTTTGTTTGCGGAATGAAATTTCGGCTACGGAAACGTTTAGCATGTTGCAGAAGGCATTTGGTGATTCGACCATGTCGCAGAAAAATGCTTATAAGTGGTACAAAGACTTCAAAGAGGGTCGAGAACGTGTTGATGACTTGGAGCGCTCCGGACGACCATCGACGTCAACAGATGACCAACACGTCAATAAAGTGAAGGAGTTAGTGCTCAAACATCGTCGGTTGACTGTTAAAGACCTTACTGATATGATCGGAATATCAGAAGGATTTGTGAAAACCGTTTTGAAAGACCATTTGTGCCTACGAAAAGTCAAATTTCGTTTGGTACCGAAAACTCTCAATTTCTTGGAAAAAAGTCGTCGCGTTGTGGTGTGTGAAACAATGCTTTCAGACTATCAGGACAAGCTCAAATACATCATTACGGGAGATGAGACTTGGATTTATGCTGACGACCCTGAAACAACCGACCAATCAAGCAAATATCGTGCTAAAGGCGAGGCCAGACCGAAAAGAGCACGTCAAAGTCGTTCAAAAATAAAGGTCATGATGACAGTCTTTTTCGATTTTCGTAGTGTGGTGCACTATAAATTCCTTCCACCTGGCCAAACTGTTAATAAGGAATATTATTTGAGCGTTACGCGTCGTTTACGTGAAGCAATTCGTCTAAAAAGACCAGAATAATGGGCCAACAACTCTTGGTTTTTGCATCACGATAATGCACCGTCTCACACTGCACTCGTTCTTCGTGACCATTTCGCCAAAACTTCCACGCATATCGTTCCGCAACCACCGTATTCGCCTGATATGGCTCCGTGTGACTTCTGGCTATTCCCAAAACTCAAGAGACCACTCCGGGGAACGCGTTTCGAGTCGATTGAGGAGATAAAAGCTGAATCGAAGAAGGTGCTGATGGCTATACCGGAAATGGACTATTTGACATGTTTCGGGGATTGGAAAAATCGTTGGCATAAGTGGATTTCATCGAGAGGGGATTATTTTGAAGGGGATGAAATTGATTTACAAGAATAAATAAAGATTTTTCATTTTACAACCAAATTCACCTTACTTTTTGCCCACAGTAGTATATGTGCTACTTTCGAGGTTTTTGTATTTTCTTTTTTATCATACTTTGTAATTTTATATTCTTTTTCCCCCCTCAACCCATCAACATTTTATAGGAACGCATTTGACTTTGGTGATTTAAGTGCACTAAAATTACAGAAAGCATACAAACATTTTCTTTTCCGTAAAATAGTAAAGGGTATTTCAAAATACGCGTCTTGTTTAAAATAATATATGTACAAATTTTGATTCTTTCAAGTTTCACTATTTTTATTCAACTCTTAGCAATTATATGAATTATAAATTATGTCGTTAAATGTCCACCAAGAGGACGTTTTCAGGTAAAATCCGCCAAACTGTCGGCTCTTGAAAGCTTAATGTTTGAGAACGTCGAGATATCGATGCTGAAGATTGCGCTACAGCAGCGACATTCTCAACAGAACGCCCAGAATGACAATACCAGTTGCTTGAAAATTTTCCAAATCTTTGAATTGTCTACTCATTCTGATGAATATTTGTTGTTCTTAAAGATTTGGTGGTGGCTATAATCTTTACTGAAGTCTAAGGATTATGTTCGAGAAATTAACATACATATTAAGTCACATTAACTAAATTAAGAATGACATAGCATCGTGGAAAGGTCGCAATCATATTAAACTGGCTAACCGTAAATGTATGTATGTAGTACTTACTTACATTTATACTATATATAACATCGGAAATTTCACTTTGTTGGTAAGAGCTACTTTGCGTATATTTAATGCACTTCAACGCTCATTAAAATATAAATTCATAAAAATATGTCCTACTTAAGTCACTTTTTTGGAAGGAGGGCAAAAGCAATTGAGCTATTCTGATTATAAAATGTGGATTCCGCAGGCGAAGTAAACATCCTGGGCAATTTAATTCTAATTTATTAGCTTAACCGCTTTGCTTCCGCCATTTTATTTTCTCAAAATTTAATGCATTATTTAAAAAAACGCTAATAAAATTTAGTACTGTTCGTGATTTACCACTACTTTTTTTCAACTCTTGACGAGCGCAAAAATTCTACTCCGGAATAACTCTTCGTCTTTTGAAGTGACCCATGAATCGATAAATTTTTTGACTTCTTCGCAAGATTCAAAATTCTGATAAGCGAGAAGATGAGCCAACGAGTGAAACAAATTATAACTGGAAAGAAAAACGCCTGAGAATTAGGACGGGTGACGTAATCCTTTCTATATCAGTGCTGCTAAGTATATCTTAACCTCGAACCATGAAGCTGAGCATTTTCTTGCTGGAGGTTAACTTTGTTGTGTCTCTCTTGGTGCTGTGTTTTTTTTTTTTTTTTTGTATTCAACCTAAGTGCTATAATTGCATGAGTGAACTGTCCCCCTGGTTTCGCTGGGTCATAATTGTTCACAACATATCACATCGGCTGGATAATTTTCGAAAGATGGAGAGGACATAAAATCATAGTCATCAGTATAGCCAAGCTGCTTTAAGGGTACCCGGTGGTCTAGAATTTTCAAAAAATCGATTTTTTGTTTTTTCGACTATTATTATTATTATTTATTAGATATATCAAAATGCGTATATCTAAATATAGAGGAGTACTAGCTGCCAGGGCTTACGACTCTTTCTTTAAGTTTATAATACCTGTGTTCATTTAGTTCTAATTATGGAGTTTAGATAATCTTTATTGACTTACATTGTTTCAGAAAGTTATATATTTTGTGAATGTTTTCAGAAGAAGGTTTTTCAAGAAGTGCGGAGGGTTTAATGTCGCCAAATATTTTGATCCTGTAGCTTCGGAGATTGGGGCATTCATCCAGTAAGTGGTCGACCGTGGAAAGTGATCCACACCAAGGACATGTGTTTTTGGGTTTCCCTGTGAGGAGGTGTTCGTGTGTCAAGAGGATGTGCCCAATGCGTAACCGTATAAAGGTAGTGGTTTGGCTCCGAGTGTTATTATTTGGAAAGTGGGGCTTTTGTCTTGATGGGTTAACTGAATGGGTTAACTGAATATATATTGAATATATGCTGCAACGGTCCTAATCGAATCGTGTTTTTGAAATGTTACAAAAGTAAGGCAGGGTTGGAGATGGATTTGTTTGGTGGCCGCCTCTGCTGCCTCGTTACCTGGGATCCCAGCATGACCCGGGACCCACAATAAGTTGATCTTTTTATGATGAGTATTTAGTGCTGCTTTAATATTTTGAATTAGACTACTGGAGGTGTTTACGCTTTGGAGTCCACTCAAGCATGATCAACTGTCTGTGCATATTACGAAATTCCCCTTCAGTTTTGTCGCATATTCAATAGCAATTTTGATTGCCAGTCCTTCGGCTGTGAAGACTGAGGTTCCACCGAAAAGCCAACCACCTGATATGATTAACCCTGTGTTGGAAACTACGGCGAATGTGGCAACATTATTGGTTTTAGATGCATCTGTGCAGATGAAGCTCCAGTTGTTTTGAGTATATTTTTCAAATTGTTCTCGAAATAGAGCTCTGTAAACTTCAGGACTAGTTGCGGCCTTTTTATACTGATGTAGACAAACGTTTATGGCTGATTTATTAAAGATCCACCAAGGATGACGTGATGGTTTGTTACAAGTTTTCGGAGGCAGAATATCTTATTTTTTGGAGAATGCTGGGTAACGCCTTAGGGCGGATATTTGTTTATATAGCCGCTTGTGGGTTAAAATGTTTTTAAAACAATTAAATAGTACATAATTTGTTGTATTCATTAGGCAGCTAGGTCTTTTCTTAAATCTAAGCAATGTGTCTTAAAGCCAAGCTTATGATCAAAAATAATTCCTAGGATTTTTAAACTATTAAGTTGTTCTATATGTGTATTTTTTAATGCTTAGTTAAGAGGAGGGCAGTTATGTTTTTTACAGATGTGCAGCGTTTTGCATTTAGTGATTGATAGTGATGCACCTGAAGTGTTAACCCATCTGGGTTAGTGGCGAAATTCGTTCTCAGACAGACGGAGAATGATATACGAGCGCTGAGATAACTAATTTAGTGCCCTGTACTACGCTACACAATTAATGGGGAGGATGTATGGTAACCAAAAGTATTATTAACGATCCATTGTATTCGTCATGTTTGGAGGATGAGAATAATACAGAGAATTTACGCTGCCGTTGTCCGGCTTACGCGAGATTTAGACGATACATTTTTGCGTTGCATGTACTGAGACCGGACGAGCTACATTGTTTTCTCTGGATAAACCGCTATGATTCTCAAAAAAGGTTGCAGAGGAGCAATGATTGTCCGTCCACCCCATCTGCCCTCCCTTATACTCTAACTCCTCTCTTCAGGCCTAAACCACAGTAAGCAATATTCCCCTAAGGCTTGGAAAATTTCCGACTATCACAAATTGCGTTACATTCTTTTTCCATAACATACAGAGCTCATTCTTTACGCCGTGAACATTTGATTTGGTCCTTGACGAGGATGCAGATACGGTCTATCTGCCCGATGTTCCAGGCTTCGAATTATCAGAGCGGACCAATTCTTCATAGTCAGTGGCAACGCAATCTACAAAACAATTCTGTTTTTGGCTTTAAAACAACTTTTCATCTTTCAGGATTTTTCGGCTTCAATTCGCACATAACACACAGTCCTTATTCTAAATTATGTCCATGGCTTTCAGACGTTTCAAAATGATTTACAGAGTTAATCCCAATGTTTATTCCTCTTTCTTCGTTTGCATTTGGCATGAGTTTTCATCAAGCTGTGCCTTTATTTCTGAATCTTCGATCTTTTCTATCTTCAACTGCTACGCCGATCCTTGGCATCAGAATCACCGCTCTTGAAGCATTCATAATACTTTGACTCCCCCGTAAGTATTGGGTTGGGGAAAAAGAAATGTCGTATTTGTGATCGAAATTTGACGTTTTATTTAACGTACTTAGAATTATCTGATTAAAGTCAAATATGCCCCGTTTTGTTCGCAAACTTGTTGCTATTTAGAAGGCAACTTCATTATTTTTTTGCGTCAACACGTCAAACATCCAGCTTTTTTTGGAGTCCAATCTTCTGCAAATGGTTCCAAACGGTTTTATCGTCTTCACCTAGTTCCTGACTAATCGAGCGAATGCTCACATCCCGAACTCTTTGGATAATTTCAACGATTTTATCAGTTTCTACGACGATTGGCCTTCCAGTACGGGGTGCATCTTCGACATCTACTACACCAGAACGAAATCGATCGAACCAACGCTGTGCTATGCGAATCGTTACAGTATCAGGCCCATAAACTTCTCAAACTTTTGCCGCCGCCTTCGTAGCATGTTTACCTCTAAGGTAGTAAAAACGTAAAATATGACGAATTTCTTGCTTGGTGGACTCCATCTTTGACGCGCTATAACTTAAGACTGAAGCGTACAATCACAACACTGTCAAAAAGACACTTGTGGTACAGATTGTCGTCTTTAAATCACCGTTTAGTGTGACCCGCTGCAGTAAGTACAACGCAAGAAATGTTTAAATGTCGCGCTCAATTGAGAAAATACGACATTACTTTTTCCCCAACCCAATATTTAAGAAAACTCGTTGATTCTCAATCGTAGTTTTCATCGAAGGTAAGCGCAAAATCTAACTTGTCGCAAATCACGAGAATTTGGCAAAAAATAATGAAGAAACACCGAAATTCAATGAAACAGCTTAAGAACCAGCCGAACTTCACAATTTTGTTAAGTTTAACACTAAAAAATTTAACTTTACCAACTTATTGGCACACTCCAAAAATTTTCTATCCAAGATTTATGGTCTTATATAATTTTCCTTTCTGTAATGAACTTAACTCTGCCACCCTACCTATGATTATCTGAACTTTTTTACATTACATTCGTGAAACAAATAATAGCAGCTGAATAGAGAAAGGGGTTGCCAAGCACAAACAAATTTTCTCACTTAAATACTAAAATCAACATCTACACACAAATGTAATAAATGTAAATGTAATAAATTACATTGAAATTTATTATGCACAAGCGCAATCAATAATACTCTCAACACATTCGCCATCCTTCAATGTTTCATAATTCCTGCGATTTTCCAAAATAGAATTTAATAGAAAAAAGCGACTCAAAGGACAAAAAGAAAAGCATAGCACCTAGTATTTTCTTACATACAAATACATACATACATGCATTAGCACATACGTTTAAGGTGCGGACTACTACATATACAGCTTGAAGGCGTGTGTGTATATATTCGCGTATTGACGTGACATTTTTATACATTAATTTTTTTTACAAATTACATTTAAAAATTTGCACACATCAAATGGGGCATATGACAGCAAAGGTGCAGATACCCAGGTATACTATGGAAAATTTATTAATACACATGACTCTATTCGCAAGAAAGCATGTGTAGTATTCACATAAATATATATGATTCGGGGGAGCGACTATTTGTCGTTTGTTCGCCTATCACTAACGGCATCCTGTGGCTGTAGCCCGCATTTCCGGTCTATACGAGAGTGAGTGCCCTTTATCGAATAGTTGTTGGCACTCTTGTTGATGTTGACAAGTTTTTTGTCGAGTTAATGGACCTGCGACTGCAGCGCAACGAATTGATCGATTACTTTAAAAAGGAAGTGGAAAAGGCCGCATTTGGCTAGGAACATAAATTGTAAATATGCGTTGAAATAAAAAGTCGGTAACATTGTGATAGAAATGGAAAAAAGCCACTGTATGAGGCTGTATCGACTTATAGAATTATGACTTTTACGTCTCTTATACAACGACAATGTGATTACAAATAAAAGTCAGATATCAAAATACACATTTATATTAAAGTATATGACATTCTTTGACACAATCATACTTTTTCCCACATTTTGGAATCAATTTTGGTTTTCTTAGTATTGTAGCCCATTTTGCCCGCCTTTCTGAGTTACCGCTGTACTTAATATCATCAGCAGTTTGCAATGCACAAGTTGTAGCTGTTAATATATGCACACCCGCACATAGGTCCAGATACTCAACAGGATCTACACAAATCCATATATGCATAGTAGCTGCACTGGCAGCTCTCTGGCTGGCGTGGTAATAGACCGCTACATTCAGTGACGCCCTTCTTACCAAATGATAACATTTTCTTCGCTTATCACTCTTATATCGTGATAACTGCATGGCAGCGGGACCTGAGATACTCTCAGTGATAGGCGTATATTGTGTTTCCTCAACTGTATTGGATGAGTCAGATGATATGAGTAAATAGTAATATGTATATAAGGGCATACTGTCCACTATGTAAGTACTTGAGCAGACCCACTAGGACTGCGCTATCAATTAATGGTTAATGGTTAATGGTAGTAAAAGGTTAAGGTATGGGCCTTTAGCACTGCGACCATATTGTTCTATTGTGCACCCTATGTTGTCTATTGACTGTTAAGTATGCTTATGAATTGTACCAGCTTCTTCTGAGGGAGTGATTGAAGGTCTTCATCTGTAAGCATGAACTTGTTTAAAAACCTTTTCCTTCTATGCGTCAACCCCGGACATTCGATGATGAGATGTTCTATAGATTCCTCATCTTCGCAGCAAAATCTGCAGGTGCTGGTTTTAGTTATGCCTAATTTATGTAGGTGTTTGTTGCAGGTGAAGTGACCCGTGAGGGCGCCTTTGAGAGTGCGAATGCTCTTTTTGTTTAACGTGAAGGCCATGTTAGATCTTTTAGTATTGAAACTTAAGAACTTTTTGGAGTGTCTAAGACCCTCTACATTGTTCCAATGCTGATTTAATAGAGTTTTGGCCCAGCATTTTACTTTTTGTTTTAGACTGTTTTTATTGAATCCAAACATGGGACTAGGTCCGATGAAATTTACATCTGCCCCTTTTTTGGCTTGAAAGTCTGCCTTTTCGTTGCCGTCATATCCCTCATGTCTCGGTACCCAAATTAATGAAACATTGTTTTTGGATGCCAGGTTATTGAGTGCCTTGTGGCATTCTAAGAGAGTTTTTGAATTGTAGGTATAGCTATCTAAAGCTTATAGAACTGATTGGCTGTCCGAGTATTCTAATCTTTACTCTCTTGTGGTTTCTACGTTGCATGATGTTTGCTGGTGGTGTCCCTAGTGAGAGTGTATGATTTGTGGATTCTGGGCCCCACTACTCCTGCTCCTACACCATAAGGTGTTTTTGATCCATCAGTGTACCACTTTTGTGAATCATCATTCATCCATTTTGAGTTTGTTTTCCACTCGATCCTCTCAGGAAAGGTAACTGTGTATCCTTTTGTGAAACAGAGGGTTGGGTCAATATGTTCTGAGGCTTGAGCCATGCTTATGGTGTTTTTGATTTTATTTAGGATACTTAGGTGACCGGTGAGGTTGCCTAATTTGAAATTTTCTTTCATGTGTAGCATGACTGCTTGCGTAGCTGCTTCCTCTTAAATTGCAATATGAAGTGGTGGGAGATTAAGGAGTGCTTCCAATTAAAAATCAATTAAAAATACAATTTAAATCTCGTGCTTTTTGCCAAGTATTTTTTCTTGCTGGTAAAGATAGTGGAAACACCTACTCTGCTCATTCACTTAGAGTCCCTACGAGTGGCTAAACTGACCTGAAATTGCATTTAATTAAAAACTACTTTTGGGGTCATCCGTAAAACAATAACCACTAGCATCTATTTCCACCAACACATACCATTCTTAATTAAAGTGCCATTGTGCATACATATATACATTTATTTTTTGGGATTTCCCCTTATCACTTTAATCTTGAAACTGCCTTTGATAAGTAGGTTAAAAAACTCATTTGGAATTTTTCATTTGTTTGTATGCCAAAATCAACCACATATTTACATGTAAAGGTACAAAAGTGTAAATAGCGAATAGGTCAATAAAAATAATGCATAGTATAAACAATTCACTTAACTACAATTCGTGAATAGTTGGAAAATGAGTGGTCGATAGTTTTCTTAAAAATTCAGTGAGTCTATGATGATGGCCTGAATGCAGATCGAAAGTTTATATGTATAAAAAACTTTGAAATTGATAATGTAACATTTGAAAGTAAAAAAAATTGGAAAAAGTGCCGCTCTGATTTCCACAGATAACAGATGAATAGTCAATAGAAAAAATGAATACTCGTAAATGCATGGCAGTGCGTGCACATTTTGAGCAATCGATTTCTCTCAAGCTTCCGCTTGATTCAATGAAGGCAACTTTGAAAGCGCAAAGGTTTTGTAACATCAAACGCATTACACTTGACTAGCCTGACATACACCACATATGTACATACATATGTACACGCAAGTGTACTACCTTACGTTAGTTTCACAGCAAGGGCGAACTGGTGCACTGCATACGATACCTGCCACTGCTCACTACGCCGCACCCCTTCATTCCTTTCCACACAACTCAAACTAATGCGGTACCTTCTTCTGCGCCTGTTGGCTGCTGGTGTACTATGTGTGAATTATGTGCGAGTGTGCATGTGCGGCTTATACCGACTACACTTTACACTATTTCTTTTGTTACTATCATTTTTTTGTCTTGTGTTTTGCGAAAAACACAACATACTATCGCTCTAAGAGCAACTTTTTGACACTATTGCCAACTTTTTAAGCGGCTAAAGTTTGCGGCTTATGGAATTTAACTCCATACACTCTTGAAAGCGGCGGTTAAAACTGAGTGGAAGAAAAATGAGAAAAACCAAAAGTGAAGAAAAGTGTAACAAATGGTTTTAACTTTTTGAACAACTTGATTTTTTTCTGTACATAAAATGCAAGTTTAAACAGAATGAACGCTAAACATGATTGTATGCAGAAAAAAGTACGTATGCTCGATTTCAACATACTGTACAATTGGAATTATTAGGTCAAGTTGTTGTTGTCAGTGTAGTGTAAATCGCCGGTCGTCTTCGTGTATCTCATCTAAAGGTGGTCCCAGGAAACTTACTGTTTCGATAGGTTGGATCCAGAGGGAGAGGGGGTCCTCCTGACGTGCCTGGGAGGCGGCTCAAGCTCAAGCAGGTGTCTGCATGGGTGCGAACTACGGTAGCATCCTAACAGAAACTGCTTGCCGAACAGTTTGTTGTGCTCCTTCAAAGGGAGCAACAGAGCCTCTTCGTGTATATGCGCAGAGAAGGAGAGTAAGCCATCGAAGGTAACTCCCAATATTTTGGGGTTGTTAACAGTTGGTATTGGAGTGTCTTCGACTTTTACATGAATCGTATCAATTGGACCTCCTTTGTCCAGGTGGTGAAGATGGTGGCCGTGGACATCGTAGGGTAAAGCTGCAGATTCCTCGCAGTGAAAAAGCGAAAAAGGCAGGTGAGGTAGTCGTTTACTTTGGCGCACAGGCCATCAATGTCATCGCCTGACGCCATTATCGTAGAGTCGTCGGCGTAGGAGACCAGGGAGACTCCCTGTGGTGGCTGGGGAGTTTCGAGATGTAGAAGTTAAAAACCAAGGGTGAAAGGACATCATACTCCGGAACTCCTTGCTTTATCTTCCCCAGTTTAGAGAATTGGTCTCGAAATATCACCGACGAATATCAAGTAAAAAGTTCTGATATCAAGGTATATCAGATTATGCATACACCATATAGGGTTATACTACTGGGTTGCCCATATTCGACGGTCCTATGTGTTTGTTTTTTAAATCAAAGAAAAAAACAATTTTTTTAATGTTGACGATAATAATCATTTTATTTGGTTCAAGTAGATTTGTTGACATCACTTTTTGAATATCGTCCCCTTAGTATTAAAATAGCTTATAAATTTTATGATGTTTTGAGAAAATGAATTTCAAACTTTTTGTCGAAAGTAGCTCTCACTCAAATCTCGTTATATCTGTAAATATTTATTATTTTTTGACTGACGTTTTGACCCACTTTGTGGAACTAGAATTTGACAACATATAAAATCGACGATGGAGAATCCAAAAATTCAATAAAAAAATAATAGCCTATGAGTACTTCGTGACCCCCAGTCCTCCTTTAAAGTTAAAATACAATTTTTTCTGAATAGCATTTAAGAGCGAAGAGTTTACCCTAAATATAGCGTTCGCTTGCCACTAAAATTTCGAACTCCTACAGAAATATACATGCACATGCATACTTAGCCGCAAAATCAATCAGCTCTATCTCAGTCGATAGACAAACTCATCAGCAAATCAAGCGATGCGAGCTGTAAATGTATTTGTGTGCAAACACAGAGACTTTAGATTGAAGCTGAAGCGCACGTGTACGCCGGCACATATACTCATATAGACACTGCATCCATATGTAGGCACCTATGTATGTTATTACATAAATATTTGTATAGTACACAGAGCAAAAAGTACCTAATAAACTTAATAAGATTGTCTTCATGAGCAGTTTTTGGACTCAGGGGGACTGTGCGTAAAAAAATGGGAAAATATAAGTTTTTCAGAAAAAATATAAAATAATAAACTTTAGAGTACTAGATGGGCCACCTACACATTTTTATGACTAAATAATGGACTTAAAGTATTAAAGTTGTAAAATATTGGTACTAAATGTATTCAAAACAAATAAAATTTTTGTATTTATAATAATACGTAATAATAATATTTGCATAACAATAAATAAACCATATTATTTTATAAATAAACTGAAATTTTATTTTTTGTTTAGGTATCTATAGGGTTAAATAAATAAAAGGTACGCCATTTAAAATTTTAAAGATATCTCTTCGAAAATATTAAAAAAGATTATCTTCTCAATAACTTGTGATATCTCTTTGGATATATTAATAAGAACATCTTATCGGTAATATGTATGTGATACCTCTATAGATATATCCAAAAGAATCTCTGATAATTTTTCGAAGATATCTTTTTCAAGAATTTAAGAAGCTTTTCTCTACAAATATATAAAGAGCTTCTGCTTAAAGAAAATCCATAGAGATATCATATAATTTTTGTTCTATTTTATTAGGTGATTTCGGCCTGTGTATACATACATACATATGCAAAAGGCGCCTACATTCTTAGTGCGGTTTTTGGCCGATGTTTTGCCACAACTTGCGGCCTGCACTTCTTGGTGTCTGTTCAGGAAATGCAGGGACTTTAGGGAGAATTATTAATATGTATGTACCCAGAGCTTTGGCAAGGCCTAAAGAGAGGCGACCGCCATAAAAAAGATTGTTTTTGTTTCCATATTCATAATGTGTACCGAACCCAGGCCCAACCACGTCCTGGCCATCACCAAAACTACTCAATTGTGGCACATATACATATATTTATACATACCTATATGCATATACATATAGAAATACATTCAGAAATAAATTGGTGTGCCTGATTTTACTCAACAACTCTACGGCAAGTGAATTAATCAATTGAATGGAAGTGTGTGTATACACACATAAGTAAAATACGAGTACAAATGTACGCACACATTTGGAGTGCCTTTGCGGAAACTGGCAAATAGAAAACGGAAATGAGTGCAATAACAAATAGTAGTCGGCGGTAGTCACAAGAGCAGAAAATTAAATCCATACTCTACTGAACAGACGCATATACATACACACATGTACGTACTTGGTCTTGTGCAATTGAAAAACATGCCATACAAATTTGCATGATTTGTCAAACATATACGAGTATACTGAGTAGGGACATCCATCTGGTATTTGGCAATGTGTTGGCTTGTAAGCACATAAAATGTGCAGATGACATATTTTACTTGGTGACATAGAGTTATCAGCTGTATTCAAATATATACAGCTATTATATACTTGCATGTGCATACATAATTACAGATATACATACATACATTTAAGCATGCGGAGTGCAGACTTTTACCCCGATATTTACATACATACTTACTTTTGCAAATTATTTGTCAACTACTGAGGCAACAGCAGCAGCTGTTACTCCTCTGCGTATATACATATATGTAAGTATGTCTTTCTACGAGTGGTGGATAAATACATATCCAGCTGCTCTTCGTTCCATATTGAAAGAAGTCAAGTGTAACCACTAACATTTTAAGCAGAAAATCAAATTAAATTGTGGTATGCCAAATATGCTCGTCAGTGTAAAGCAAATACTTCTAGGGCCCAAAATATATACTATAAGTACTGAATTTGTGATGCAATGTGTGTTCTAGATTTATAAGCATTTTACACAATTTTTTTTCTACTTTTCTAAATTTTTTTCTGCAGTATCTCTGATTTCCGGTAGTTTACATGCATTTATTTGCCTCTGCCATGAACCGAAAACCAAATTCGTTATGTTTATTGTCACTGTGGATTGCACTCATGTGCAAGTGTGTGTGCTAGACAAATAGATATTTTAAACAGCTGATAGGTGATTTGCTTTGGTTTGTAATGAATTTCGACTTATTTTAGCATACGAATTCATATCTATACTAATATTATAAAGAGGAAAACTTTGTTTGTTTGTTTGTTTGTTTGTTTGTTTGTTTGTAACGAATACGCTCAAAAACTACTGGACCGATTTTAAAAATTCCTTCACCATTCGAAAACTACATTATCCAAGAGTAACATGGATTACATTTTATTTTGGAAAAAAATAGGGTTCCGTAAGATATTTGGATTTTTCGGACACAAACTGAAAAAAATCGTATATATAAAATAAAGTCAACTTTTTGTGTGTGTTCGCTAACCGGCCGTGTCTGCATCGAATTAAACCAAACTTACACACAATGTTAAGAAGGTATTGAAGATGGTTTCCGTATAGTTCGGATACCTATTGGTGGATAGGGCTCGAGATATAGGTCAAAACGTGGACCCGGGTAACCTTTGGTTGTGTATGTACAATATGGGTATCAAATGAAAGCTGTTGATAAGTGCTTTAATACGGGGTAATTTTCATACCTATTGATGACTAGAGTCTGGAAATATATGCCAAAACGTGGACCCGCCGTGTCTTTGCACCGAATTAAACCAAACTTATGCACATTGTTAAGTAAGTATTGAAAATGGGTTTCGTAAAGTTTGGTTGTAATTCGGAGCAGTGGCAACGGGTACAGCGTTCTTTTGAGCCAGCCATAATGTCGCTTACTTTTTTAACGCTTGGGGCGGAACTGAACTGTCAAATTGACAGTGTGAGTTGCAATGTGTCAATATTTCTTTCTGATTTGGATGCCATAAGGAAAAAACGTAAGTGCAACATGTAAAAATTGTTTGTGAATTTTTTTGGAGTGGATGTTGTAACAGTGAATAATTTCTTACGAAATTTGAGAATTTAATGTGAAATCCGAATGAAATTATGTGTTCGTGGAAAAAAAAATTTTTTTTCTTTTTTTTTTTTTAAATATAAATGGATAATGGTTAAAAAAGCTCCAATGCTTAATAAAACATATAAATTGAAACGAAAAATTCATGGATGATCAGGAAAAAAAGACGATTGTTTATTCATATGCGTTGATTTGAAATTTAAAAACAATCTTCTTTTTTCCTGATTTTCAATTTATATTTTATATTTACTCAAAAACAAATAGAAAAACAAAAAATATTGTTTATGCCAAAGCGCTTGAATAAAGAATAAAGAAATAAATAATATGAAAACCATATATTTTCTGTTCTAAACCATATCTATTCTATTTTAGTGTGCCCAGCGAAGGGGGCCGGGTTTGCTAGTGTATATATATTATTATTATTATTATTAGAAGGCCATTACGCATTGCGACCAGAGCTGATCGATTGTTAAAGGCCTATTTTTGTAACCCTAGAGTTTTAGGCTTTTTAAAAATTTTAGCACAATTTTGGGTTTGTTGTTCCAAAGATTGCATGGAGATACTACGATACCACCAAGGTGACAGACAGAGACTTCACTGCCCAACGCAGGACATTCACAAAGCACATGTTCTGAGCTTTCTATGCCCATTTCGCAAAAGCGGCAGACATTGGTCTCAGCTAGACCAATATTATTTAGATGATACCTCAGGCTGCAGTGACCTGTAAGATATCCTGTTAAAAGGCGCAGATCTACTCTGCTTACTGAAAGAAGCTTGTCAGATATTCCTTTGTTGGGACTTAGGAATAGTTTGGCTTGACGCTGACCGGCACAGTTTAGCCAGTGTGCAGCAAATTTTCTTACTTCCCATTTCCTAAGGAATTTATTAATGTGGTCTTTTGTGAGTCCACAGAAAGGCTCAGGACCAATGAGTTGCCTATTTGCTCCTTGTTTTGCAAGATCATCAGCCATTTCATTTCCCTCATGTCCTTCATGTCCCTGAATCCAGCCTAGTGTTACTATGTTGAGGTTCCCTAACGTGTTGAGAAGGTTTAGGCAATCATTTACCAATTTAGAGGTGATAGCTGTTGATAGAAGAGCTTTTAGAGCCGCTTGGCTATCTGAAAGTATATAGATGTGAGTACCTCTCATTTTCCTGCTAAGGCATTCTCTCACACATATTTCGATGGCATGTATTTCTGTCTGGAATATTTTCTTCCGTAAAACCATGTCAGCTGATTGCTTTCTCACCTCACAGTCATTAACAAAATAAGCTTATAAGAATTCAAATTTTTGTGAAAATAATTAAACATTGTTAATGATATTAATTATAGATACTACAATGTTCTATACGTTTTGAGATAGCCTAAATTTTTGCGTTATATTGGTACGCTCTTCATATGAATGTATGTGAAGTTTAATTTCAATCTGTCAATTCATTCTTTGTTTCCAAACCAATTAGTATCGAAATGGAAAAAATAAAGTATTGGGCAACGATCGAATTTTATTTTGGGAAAGTTTAAACGCATGTGAATATTAAAAATTATTGAAAGGACTTTTGGCTTAATTCTCTAATTGGAGGGACAGGGAGGCTGCACGGACGCCAATTTTTAACGAATTAGTTTAAAGGTAGGATTCAGTCGGGCCTGCGGTTCGTATTACAAGATTTAATGTGTTCCTTTCGCGACTTGCCCTAATGCTTTCCTCTGCTCCAGTCGTGGTTGCCGTACGACTTTTCAAGCTAATGCCCAACATGTCCCTCTTATAATAAACTTTTTAGCGTAGCAGTGTCGTGGCGTGACCCGCTGACTGCTCTACTATTGGCCGTTTCCTATGCACATTCTCTCTCAAACGTCGCATAACTTCCAAATAATATTCTTTATTTTCCGTAGAACCATTTGGACGAATTCTAAGTGCACAACACCAGGATAATCAAAGAAAACGAGTAGCATGACTTTCACTTTTGACCGACTTTGACGTGGTTTTTTGGGATTCGGCGCATGTGGATAGCGCCATTCAGCCGCCTGTTGACTGGTTATATGTCCAACTCATATACGCACGTCTTATCACCTTTTATCATGCGCTAGATAAACGTTGGGTCCGAATTCACTTGCTCACGAAATTCAATTCTCTTGGAAAGAATCAAGCAGCCACGCGCCTTATGCCCAATTAATGGTGTAAAATTTTGCGGATTACGCTAAGGTCACAAGCTATCTCCCTCAAATTTAAATAATGATTTTCTAGCACCATTTGTCGACGTTTTTCATCCGTTGAAGACGTTGATGGGCGACCAGATCGGGGCAAATCTTCCACGACTTGTCGGCCCTCTGCAAAAGCTTTATATCACTCGTAGACCCGTGTTTTTGATAAAGCACACTAGCCATAGTTATTCTGCAACATTTTCAACGACTCGCCGCACGAAATGCCGTTCAAATTAAGACAAATTTTTCGTTCGATATTCTTATCCATAGTGAAAAACGCAGAGCACACCTGCGGTTGACTGATATAAACGTTGCGACACTATTGAGGACAGTTGTATCAACATTCCAGCAAAATAAATTTAGACGCATGAGTAACGCGCGCTTTTTAAATGAACAATTCCCGATATTTTTTGACAGAATGTATTATATTTCACGTTTTCTTTGTCCATTTACTTCCCAGGGGACAGTGGTGTGACTTTTTTGCAGTACACAAGGTAAAGGTCTGTATGATAAAGATTTACAATGCACCACATGTTATTAATTTAGAGCGTCATAAGGTATACAAATAGGTTTCCACCGTTTGACAAAAGAAGGTGCACCTGAAAGGTTTGTTAATATTGTCAGATGTAAGGAATACTATTGGATGTTTGGTAGGTCGGATCGATTTGTGGGGAGCCAAAAAAATCACCCATTGCTCTGTAAAAATCATATTCTAGGGATCAAAATAAGAAACTTTGCCGAAGAAACCATACCTCTTAAACGAATCCGGATGTCCCCCAATTTGGGTCGAACTTTTTAGTTTCTTTTCTATAACTCAATTTTTTCATTTACATATGTTCTGACTAAATAAATTTCTTAAGAAAAAAATAGATATTATTATTATAAATAAATAATAAATATTATTATAAATAAATAAAAATAAAGAAAAAACATAGCCATTTAGCTGATTTTTTCATGTAAAGGCCAAAAATGGTGATATTTTGAAATAATTGTATGGGGACCCCCCAGGGGAGTTCCAGGAGGTGTGCCACTGGCATGGGTGGATCGGCCGTCCAAAGTTAGTGGGGGTCGGTCATATATTTGGACTCGATTGGAGCACTCTAAATGGGTCAAAGTGCGACATCAGAATTCGTTTTAGAGCTATGGTTCCTTCGGCAAAGTTTCTTATTTTTATCCCTAGAATACGATTTTACAGAGCAATGGGCGATTTGTTAATCAACCCGCCCTAATGTTTGGTCATCTACATTCAACGTAACATAATAACTACCACTACAAATAACTGCATTTAGCCATATTTTACATTTACGCAAAATTCACTTAAAAACACTTATTAACGTAGAACTGAATTTAAATTTATACAATTTCACAAAAATTAATTACGTCTTTCATGTCAAGTAACAGCTTTAAATTTGAGATAAAGCACACGAGCACTAATCTACTTACACATGCACGAATATCATTGTTGTATTTGGCCTTTTGTTTGTGTGCTAAACATGCATGGCTTTGTCCTCCCCAATTAAATAAGCATTGAAAAATTAATTAAAGCACACAATTGAGGCAATTAGAAGACCCAAAAATACGCACTTCTGCAAAAGCAACGGACACATATACGAGTAGGTATGTACTTTAATATACATGTAAATATGTACATTAAAATAACGAAACCCACAAAAAGTAATAATGAATAAACTCTTTATTTCCATGCAACTTAAAACCATCCCCACAAAGCCTTGCCAAATGTCAGTAGAATAAAATAGAAAAAAGAAAGAAAGGAAAATAAAAAACAAAAGAAGAAACAAGAAAAAAATGCGGTTAAGTAGATGCCAAAGGCAAAGAGTGGAACAATTAAATGATAAAACTTTAATTTAGTTGTAGGCTGCAGGCAAAAGGCTCTTCAAACAAAATGTGTGCGCACTGGACCGCAACACTACACACCTACATGCGCATGTATGCGTATTTACATTTGTACACTTCTATTACGTGCAGAACAATAGAAGTCCACACATATGTAGATGCATACATACGCGTACTGGTGCTTTGGTGCATGCAAAATACAAGTTTATTGTCAGTGAATAATGTGAAAGTCTAATGCTGAAAGTGACAAACCATTGGTTAACATTTTGTTGTTTTTGTAGTGAAAGAAAAATAGGTGAGTGAATCTTTATACTCACATTTCCATACACATACGAGTATTCATACAATTAATGTGTAACTTGTTGTGCTTTGTATTCACATTCATAGCAAAGATAGAGGTTTATATGGCAAATATTGCTTGTGGACTGGTTGAAATAGAGCACACTCACCGATACATGTGTATAAATGGAACACTTTACACATATTTTTAATCCATTTTTTTATTTTTTATTGTACTAAGCTGCTTGTGATATTCAATATTTTTTATTGCTTCCCCCATTGGATGTTGGTTACTCATACGCCGTTGCCTACTACTGAAAGATGGTTTCTAAATTTATTAAAGCCACAATTTTTAAAATATGATTTTCATAGAAAATATCAGCGCGTTTTCCATTTGTGTTTGAATTTCGGCCAAGAACAAATATTTTATAAAAGCTGACCCAACTCTTCCATTATCGAAAGCATACGAGTATATGTTATGAGTGGCAATTTTGTGACTGTGAGTTTCGAAATTTCCAAACGCGAGCATCACAAATGTCCTACTGTGTTGGACACATCACGCGATGCATTTGGCAAGCGCGCAAATCCATGTAGATATTTGTAATTTTATTGGTGAATGTGTAAATAAAGAAGGTGCGTAATATTTATGTTGACACTGACATAGGCACGAGCAACCGCACAATAAAATGGTTGCAACTATTGAACAATCGACCACAAACTAGTCATGCACAAATGTAATAAATAAGTAGACCTGCATTTAGAGTCACTCACACCTTATTCATACAGATACGATACTTTTGTAAAATGTTCTATATTTAACACTATTTCCAAAAATAGATAAACAGACTATGCAGATATCTTATTTACCATGTTTTATTTCATTCTGCAACATAAAATACAAAAAAGTGTCCACTAATTTCATTGTAATCCAAAAAACAAAGCAAAAACATACAGAGAACTCACGCAGCAGCTTAAATGATACGTAAAAGTATCGCTATTCCCGGCAACAAACGAAATTGTATTTTTAGTATGCGAAAGTTTGTAGAGCGAGTTTGACATAAAGCAAGATTAAATTTTATATACGCTTGTTCCTTTTTAACATATGACCGCGTACTTCACTAGAAAAGCGTGAGTTAGGTTTAGAGCATTTCAAAAAATTAATATCGCCACATAACATAGCTGGAATTGTACATATAATGCATGAAAATCGTATGGTAAATAAGAAACAAAAGGCTACAAATAAAAATAGAGTGTCAGTGGTTAGTGCGCTAGCATCAAACGCTCCAAAGTTAACTCAAATGGCCAAAAAGGATTTTTTTGGAATCACCATAATTTGGGGTTAAAAAAATAGCTAAAACGACATTTGCAATACTTTTCAAAACTTTCCTCTTATTTTAATTTATTTACTTCCTGGCTTATCACCCATTTCCCTCCAATTAAAATACCATAAATACCTCAGCTGGTACTTGAGGCCACAATTTCGACTCAGCTATTTGGAAATAATAAAACCATGTCCACAAGTGTAGTAAACAGAAGCAAAACTGATGCCACACCATAGTTCTTGCCACAATCAACATTTATGCTTATCTTCAACTCCACCGCTGCTTCACTCAAGTCTCGAACAACTTCAAACTCAACAGCAAGGATGCTTCTCAAAGTTTTTACTTAAGCATTTTGTGTAGATCGCTGTGGCATCGGTCTGGTAGTTGGCCGGCTGCTGGCTTACATTGTCTACATTGTGAAAAGTGGCCGTGCAATCAGAACAAAACTTGGCGTTGGCGTGTAGACAAAGAGAAAGAAAGTGACGAGCAGCAAGTGGCTTGCTGGAATCGAAAAATTGGCAGTTTGGAATGGCCAACCTGGCGGGCTGACAAGCAGATTGCTTCAGTAAAATGTTGTTGCAGCCTTTCTATAGGTGCCGCTTGGCAGGCGCCATTGACGCTCTCTCCACCTACCGCAGCAGCTTTTGCCACATTGATGGTTTCACATTTACCATTTTGAATTTTTGTTTTGACCTTTAAGGTAATATCAAAAATTTGTTAATTGAAAAATTGACGCCATTCGTTCAAGCGCAATTCACACCTTCATATGCAGACATACACAAACACGGGCGCGCGCCGCACACTCGTAATTGACAGTTAATATTTTTGTAGCGACACCGTCGATGGAAGTGAAGGTAGCGTTGAAGCGTGTTGGAAATAAAATGACAGCAAACGTATAAAAATGTAACGAATTGTTGCCACCGCGTTGCACGCTGTATACTACAGTACCACTTAGCGCGTTGCAAATTGGCCAACAAATTACATTTGAACTGGCTTTTCACATTTTGGTGTTATTTCTTATTGCTTAGTTTATTTGCGCAAGTCTATAGCGCAAAGAAAATTGATAGAAAAAACAAAGTGTTGCAAAATTATTACTGCAGGCACTTTTCTAATCGCAGATTATCAGTGCTGACAACATAATGGAATTGAATGAAATTGGCCTTAAAGCACAATAATTAAATGTAATGAAAGATCAGTTAAATTAGGGCTGAGTGCTGAGGATGCAGCTTTGCAGCAACGCAAGGTATTTTATTGATGAGCTGCATGATTGATCGATTGAATGGCACACATACGGTTGCTAACTTTTAGCACATACATGTCATCCAATGTACACCCGTCGGCATAGTACTTGCCATGAAAATTCTGTGCTAATTATAAGTTTGAGGCAGTGGAGCTGTGATGCTTGAAAACGCCATATGAGATTTTTCATATTTTAGTAATCTGATTTCGAAGGGGTTTTCAAGGTTGCAATTTTCAACTCATAACAGGCCTCTTCTTTTCGTCAAGCGTTAGCAAGTGGCGTATAGATGAAGCAAATGGTATAAATGAAGATATTTCGACAGCGCTGGAAAAAACACCTCCTAAAACTGCATTTGTTTGTATTTAAGTGAGTTTTAACAGTTTTATAAGGTATAAAAATACTCGGCAGCGAGGAATCATCTTTCTCAATAACTATGCTGTTGCTTTCAAATTTTTTCGTCAAGTGAGCCTAGCAGAGGATAGCGAGCAGATAAGTGGCGTATGAAGAGGTCTTTTATTAAAAAACACTTTTCCTCCAAAAATATACAGATTAAATTATTCTTTGTAAAGAAAAGTAGTGAAAAAATGTTATAATTCAAATTGTTCTTAAAACCTTACCTGTATGTGTATACTTTAAACAAAAGAAATAACAAAGAAATCGAAAACTATTTGAAGAACCTGACTCCCAAAAAAGATACAAACTACTCTCTTTGGAAATGTACTAAAACATGAAAACCCCAAATAAAACATCAACTACCACTAAAGAAAGATGACAATTCGTGGGCCGTTACAAAAGAGGAAAAAGCGAAAACTTTAGCAAAATTCTTCGAAGAGGTTCTATCAAATGACGAAGAAAAGAAAATTGACAACCAAAACAACTACCATTATGACTTTACAAAAATAAAAAGGACGAATACACACGAAATAATAGCTTGCATCAAAAAAGAAATAAAACATAAAAAAGCACCCGGATATGACTTGATAACAGGAAAAGCATTAGTGGTGCTACCAACCAAGGCATATATATTTTTCCGAAACGTTTTTAATGCAATGTTTCGCTTGCAATATTTTCCGAAACTCTGGAAAGTGGCAGAGATTATTGCATTGCCAGATCCGGGCAAAGATCCAACTACCGTATCATCTTATAGACCAATAAGCTTACTACCGACAATATCTAAAATTGCTGAAAAATTACTGCATGATCGCCTTAGCCAATTTCTGGAAAAAAAACGTATAATACCGGATCATCAATTTGGATTTACAAAAAAACATTCGACTATCCAACAGATCCATAGAATGACAAATAAAATCCAATCATACCTTGAAATCAATCGTTATTGTTCGACAGTATTCTTAGACGTAGCTAAAGCGTTTGACAAAGTGTGGCACAAAGGCTTACTCTACAAAATAAAAATAATGATTCCTTTTGACTACTATCTTATCATAAAAAGTTACCTAACTAACCGAAGTTTCTATATTAAATATGACAATCAATGTTCAGATATTCATCAAATAACTGCTGGAGTTCCGCAAGGAAGCGTTCTTGGACCTCTACTATATGTTTTATTCACCGCAGACATACCACCTCCTGACGAAACTAATTCATCAATTGCTACGTTCGCAGGCGATACAATACTACTGGCATCGGACAAAAGCTTAACTATCGCTACTGAAAAACTGCACCGATACACAAACGCAGTCAAGGAATGGTTCGATAATTGGTGCCTAAAAATAAATGAAGACAAAACCGTACAGGTTATATTTACTACCAAAACTAAATTTACTGCAGTTCCAATTAAAATAAATGGCAAAGCAATTACAATAGAATAAACTACTAAATATCTGGGAATTCACTTGGACTCCAAACTAAATTGGAATCACCACATAAAGCAAAAGGTCAAACAAATAAAAGAAAAACTTCGACAACTTCATTGGTTAGTCAGCACAAAATCCAGACTTACTATACAGAATAATCTATTAGTGTACAAAGCTATGATTAAACCAATCTGGCTATATGGACTACAGGTGTGGGGAACGGCTAAAAAATCTGATGTAGTAAAAATTCAACGACAACAATCGAAGATTCTTCGAATTTTGACCATGTTTGACTGGTACACGAAAAATGATGACATCCACAGGACTTTTAATATAGCAACAGTAGACGAAGAGACCAAAAAAACAGCAAGAAGCCACTTTGAAAAAATACAAGAACACAATAATGCAGAAATCAACAAACTTCTGGAAAGGGGAAAAACAAAAAACGACGCCTAAAGATAACTCGACCAAGCGACTTAATGAATGCTAGAAAATAATAAATTCTGATTTTATTTTTAATCAATAAAAAATCGAAAATAAATTTGTATGTAACATACAAACAATTTGTATGGTACATACGAACAATTATTGAAATTTATTAATTCCTTCACGCCCACTCGATGAAGAAAGAACACGGAAACTACTAAAGCTATAAAAATGAGGCTCGCACACGGTCCAAATACTACTGTTTATATGACTGTACCTCATAACATTTTCGATAGGAGATGAAATAAGAAAAAGGTACAGATTAGGCTGATATCCCATATTTTAAGGATTCACCAAAGAGTCAGGATAGTTTAAGACGTTTTAGGTATGGGATTTGAGAATCCTTTACTAAGCGTACTAAAGGATTCCCATCGCCAACGACAGAGAGCATACTTAAAAAGAGGAAACGGAGGTTTTTTCAAATTTCAAGGGATACGAACATTTAATTTGCAATTTTTTTTTATGTTGCTAAAAGGGTAATTTTAAATTTGCTTTTGTGTGACGTGTTTTGGTGTCTATGGCGACTTTTCATCGGTAAAAATGGATTTAAAAACAACACCGCAAGAATGCAGTAATCAAAAACCTCCGTGCTTTCCTCCTCAAAGATTTGTTTTTACACAGCAAGAAGGTGTTCATGATGGCATTGTTGGTGCGAGTGCGGAAATGAGAAAATTTTCAATTTAAATGTCTGGATGAAGTGAAATCTGGTATTGATATCTCGCCACAGTATCTGCCTTAGATTTTCCTAGACCCATAAACAGACGAATTTGTGGAACAACATCAATATACACGCCACAAATATGAGGAGGAGCTCAGCCAATTATTTTTATTTAAGAAAAATACATAGAACTAACAATATTTATAACAATTATATTTTACATATAGTGTATCATATTTCAATGATGAATACGATATTCCATTGCTTCACGTGGCGGGTTTCAAACACAATACCAACTTGGATGTGTAGTAATAAAATGCGCACCCCTTCTCATCTAAAACTCTTTGTTGTGTTGCTGTGACTACGGTTGTTTACATTTACGGTCGATCGCATTGTTCAGAATGCAATAACTTGGCTTAAAAGGGCTATGTCTGTATAGTCTCATTGCAACTTTTGTGTAGTAATTACTATTTATAGCGCTTTCTATTAGAAAATATTTGCAGTTAAATTTTTCATACATCTACGTAGATCAGAATTTGGTTACGTGCTTAGAAGTGCCCTACTCTACTTGTTTTCATATGCAAGCAAACAAATTTTAGCCAACATTTTACTCCTGGGTATATGCAACAAGAAACGATTACAGCCCCAACAGCAGAGCTGGAACCAAAGGTAAACGTATGCAACTAAATGTAGAAACAAGGGCACCTTGCACCATGTACACATGCATGTATATAAAAGGTGCTTTTTTTTAAGAGCTATAGGAAAGTTTTTCAAAAAAACAACACACGTAAAAGTCTGAAACATGCATGAAATTTTTATTTAAATCGATAGTACAGTCCATATAATTCAATGTTTGAGGATTATTTCATGCAAATGTTGACCGCGATTGCGCTTCAAATGGTCCATCCGCTTAGTCCAATTTTGGCATACTCTTTCCAATGTTTCGGCCGATATCTCACATATAAATGCTTTAAAGTTGTCTTCCAATGCGTTAATTGAAGCAGGCTTGTCTGAATAGACATGAGCTTTAACACAGTCCCACAAAAAATAATCTAAAGGCGTTATATCGCACGATCTGGGTGGCCAATTGACAGATCCCGAACGTGAAAATGTTCACCGAACTCGCCTCTCAACGAGTCCATTGTTACGCGTGCTGTGCGGCATGTGGCACCATCTTGCTGAAACCACGTGTCATGCAAGTCAAGCTCTTGCATTTTGGAAAAAAAAGTTTACGGTAGCGCTCACCATTCACAGTTACGTTGCGATTTGCAGCATCTTTGTACGGTCCAATGATACCTCCAGCCCATAAAACGCACCAAACTGTGATCTTTTCTGGATACATTGGTAGCTCTTGCAATTCTTCTGGCTGATCTTCACTCCAAAATCGACAATTCTGCTTATTTACGTACCCATTGATCCAAAAATGAGCTTCGTCGCTCAACACAATTTTTCGATAAAAAAGTGGATCTTACACTTTCTTAACAAAACACGCATTTTTATAATAAAATTCAATGATTTGCAAGCGTTGTTCGTTTGTAAGACGATTCATGGTTAAATTATAGTCCAAACTGAAGATATTTGACAGTGAAACAAAACACGAAACGTGTGTCAGCTATTTAAACCAACTGTTTAAAAAGATAATAGGTAAAAAATCACCCATTACTTATATCGCTCAGAGCCACTACATGCCTGCCTATGTTACACGACCAACAGGCGCCATCTTGCCGTAATTTTTGCCATTGCTGTCACCTCTACAACTACGTGCGGGTCAAGTTGCAATAAAATAAAATCAAAATAAATCGTGTCGGCAGTGTCGGGAATAAGTCGCAACTGTGGCGACACGAAAAGTCATTGTAAGTGGCCGCAGTGCTGAATGCAAGAGCACTTGATGTAAGAGTAGCGCGTAGGAACTCACTCCGATAACAGCAAAAAAAAAAAAAAAACTTTACCAAATAGAATTCCAAATCCATGCTACACTCTTACATGCGAAGTTGCACATATTTTTCGATTGTATATTTGTATTGGGCTGCATGCCGCTGGCGCTAATCTTGATCGCGTGCGCATTTCAGAGGTAATGCGTTGGCAGCTACCAAGGGAGACCCTGTGGGTAAGTCGAAACCGACTTCGTGCGCGGGGGTTAAAGGTAGGAATCCACCTTTGATAGGTAGCGGGTCGCAGGCGGGACCATCTGCGAATTATCAGCACCAGTAAGAGGCTTTCTCCTAGTTTTACGGAGGCTTCGGAGGTATATCTTCGAGGGCTTTCTACTAGGACTAAACGGTAAACGGTAAAACAGAGTAACCGATCCTTCCCTAACCTTCGTGTGGCTATCTAGATCCTGGAGCGCTATGTCGGCCACAAATACTCTCAGTTATCTGAGAAGCATTCCCGGACGCTCGAGTGGGCTAGGAAGGTTCTCAGTGGAGCAGGTGAGGGTAGCGGAAAGGAAGCGGAAGCGAATGCGCCACAATCAGACTCGGGAGCAAAAAGGCAACGCTCCCAAGAGGAAGATGTTTTCCCCGAAAAAAGACCCGGGATTGCTGGAGGTCCGTCAAAAACGCTCCCTTCCGAACCCTTTGCTTCGAAGAAGATGAAGGAAATCCTCCGCTGCTGCAATCCTAAACTTCCCACGCATAACTGAAGGGTGGTTAAGGTGGAGAAGGTAGAGGGGTCCTATCGGCAAACGTTGATTCTGCTGAATACAGAGTCTCTCGGCCCCCTCTCTGAAGCACAGGGGGTTATCACCTATAGCTTTGAGAAGGTAGTTCTTAAGGTCTATCAAGCCCATGCCAGATGAAATGTCCCTGCACATCCGCAAGTGCTGGGAGAAGAAAGGTCCACAATAAAGGAAGCTCCTGTGGACATGGGAGTGGAATCCGTCGCGTCGGAGGGGCATTTGTCCTCGGAAAGCGAAGACTTCGTCCTTGGTGCGCTGGAGAGGATCTTGGAGGATGATTATTCTTCAGATAAATCTTCAGCACTCGAAGGCGGTGTCCGCCAACCTCTTAATCCACCTTGAGCAAGGTGAAGCTTACATAGTCCTCCCCAGGAGCCGTGGCTAAGCAGAAACGACATTTATGGGCTTAGAACGAAAAGCTACAAACTGGTGACGTATAGCACGACAGGTAAACCAAGCCCTGTATACTCATCAAGATGGAACTTACCCCATTTATTTTGCCTAATTTCAGCAATGAAGACATTTTTACCTGTGGCCCTGCTGGAAAGCTATGGCTGATGCCCGTCTATATGGCACATGACAATGAGGAGGAGCCACCTTCGATGCTGCCCTGGGCTGAAGCAAAACGCAGGAAAACCGATGTTATCATAGGCACTGACGCGAACTGCCATCACACCTGCTGGGGAAGTTCAAACATCAATGCAAGAGGTGAGTCACTTTTTGATTGTATTTTAAACGAGGACTTGTTTATCGGTAACAGGGGTAAGGACCCCAATTTTATTACAGCAGCCAGAGAAGAGGTGCTTGCCCTCACTCTCAGGTAGGGAGTCTCTTTTTCAGAAAGAGTTTGCAATGGGCGACTTCCTCGACATTGAGGGGGCTTTTAATAACGTCCTCCCGGAGGCAATTGCTAAGTGTCAGAGTAAACTGGGGGTCGGAGCCTACCTTATAAGATTTATCTAGGTACTATCCTTGAGCCCAGTATTGACGAAAGAGTAAGGAAGGCAACAATCGCCTCATATGATGCAAAGGCGCAATTGGCAAAAGACGGGCCTTTTGCCTAGAGTTGTTTTTTTGGCTATATATATTACTATTATTATATAAAGCCCATCTTCCCATATGGAGTCATAGTCTGGTGGAACTCCCTAGAGAGGACGACATTGGTGAAGAAGCTGGAGAGAGTTCAAAGGTTGATACTCATTGGAATCAGTGAGACGCTTCAAACGACTGCTACTCTGGCGCTCAACGCAATGTCAAATGTGGTACCCATAGACATCGCTGGCAGAATTGCCGCTGCACATACCGAATCATATCAGACTGAGAGGTTCGGGCTATAGGCACAACCTCACTTATGGTCACTCAAGCATTATTTGAAACTTTGAGTTCATCCCCCTTTCAACGGATCAATGTATACCCAACCGGAACTTCTGCACTCATATTCCATCAAGGGAAGAGTGGACGGGACGAAAGTTGGAAAAAACGGTTGGTGGAGATGTTTTTTGCGAGGAGTTTCCCATCAGACTCAAATTCAGGTTACCGGACCACGCAGTGTGTTTCAGCCAAAGATAGCCGCAATCAAGGAAGCAGCTGATTGACTGCTCAAATGCGTACTTACAGTCAAGAAAGTAAACATTTACTCCGAAAGCCAAGGGGCAATTAGAGTCCTCGGGTCAGTGACGGTGCATTCGAAACTGGTCAGGGAATGCCAGCCCTCATCTCAGCACTTTATCCTTAGCTGCCTTGCTCTGGCGGGGATAAGATCTAAGCATCTTCTTTGCTACGCCTGCTGATATAGCTCGCGTTGACATTAAAAATCCGATGAACTTCATCAGCAGCGTAAAGCGGTGGACGCAAACGCAGCACAGTCATAGTTCATAATCCATACACTCTAAACCCATCCTCTTAACCACCCCACCACCACCTCTCCCTGCCCCCTCCTTTCATCCCATCGGTTTTCTCCTACTTCCTTCACAATGGTATCACAAAGGACAAATCCGTTTATCTTCGTCCAAGTGTGCCCACTCCTTGGGTAACGATTCCAACCTAACCTAACTAACCTATAACGGATTAACACATTTCTATTCTACCTTTCACCCTACCAACGATCCAGGTGTGGTATCAATTACTAATATTGAAAGAAACCAAAATACTCCGAGTTTTTGGCTGTCAGAGGCGAATGCTTCAAACTCCAACCCACAGAAGTGGAATTTTCCAATCAATTAATTCTAATTATTTTGAAAAGTAACCACCAAAAACAGAAACTTCAAAAACTTTCATTTCTGGTTTGGTATTTTTTTTTTTTTTTTTGCGTTTTACCATTACTACTACACTACAGGTCAGTAGAAATAGTTTTAAGTGAAGCTCAAAGCGAATTTGGGGTTTCCACATCACTGCAGCAGCGTCAAATAAAACGACATAACATAAGAAACATAATATATACCTACATATGTACTAGGGTACACTCTTAGCATACAAGTACGAGTATCATATAAATAAAAGTATTCTGCGGACATGAAGCTTAAGTAACTTCTTCCTGCTACTGTTGCGGCCAATGGAAACTACAAACCACTGTAATGGTTGGGTTGTACCGTGTCAGAAAAGCACTTAATTTTAATTAATAAACTACGCAAAAATGACTTCATTTATTAAATTTTTTTTTTGTGAATTAAGTGATGTTTTTAGCAAAGTTTATAATGAAATTTAAGAAGGTACATACAAATGTGTTTGTAATATACATATATATGTTAGTATGTAAATACGTGATTCTTGCAGAAGCCGACAATTTGTAAGGATATACTTCTCTACACAGGGTGATTTGGAGACACTTGAATTTATATTATATATTATCATTATAACATATAATGAGTTCATTTGAGTGTTAAGCAATCAATAAAATCGGCACTCCTTTGTCGCACAAAAAATAAAAAAAATTTATTTCAAAGGGTCGGATACCTGTAAACGGCCATATTTCCCCTGATTTTCATTAAAATTATTTAAAATGAAGAAGTCAATATATTTTTTTCAAAATTGCCTTACATAAAATAATAAATTTATTTTATTTTAATCATTTAAAATGGCGGATGTACACTCAATTCTTCCAGGAAGGTCGTAGCGAGGCTTATCAATCGGCGGGCATTGTAGCATCGGCCTCAATGAACTGAATACAAAAACCAAAAATTTTTTTGTTTATTAATGTCATAATTTCTATATAAATTAAAAAAAATGGAAGAAACAAAAAAAAAAGCGGAATAAAATGCTTAAAAAAAAATTATTTTGGGGCGAATTTTCCTACTCTTTTTGCTTCGAAAAAATTATTTTTCGAAAAATTTTCGAAAATTTGTAAATTCACATAAAAAGTAAGTAAATTCATAAAAAAGGTGTGTGCAAAGTTTCAGAGGATTGGTCAATAACTTTTCGAGTTATCATGTACGCTAATTCGAAAAACATAGTTTTGAGAAAAACGCGTCTAAAGTTTGAATACAACGTAACTATACCTCTCCCAGCGCTCGAACGCAAAGAATAGAGTCGTCACGGTTGGCAATCTATTATTTTTCGACATATTTTATGAAAAAAAATTTTTTTTTTCGAAATCTTACCAGTATCTGTCCCCTTAAATGGCCTGAAACCATTTGTTTTATTAACTAATTGAGCAAAACTGAAGTCAGCTTTAGTACAAATTAATTTAAAACATTTTGGGCAGGGTAATGCATTTAAACTCATTTTGTAATTTACTATACTTATTTAAGGGGGAGCCTGGTTTATGAGGTCTAAAAATTGCGTCTCTTTGCGATTTTTTTTTTTAAGGAAAAAATTAATTTAGCACTGCAAAGTTTTTTCTATCTTTTAATGAACATTTAAAAAGTATAAAAATTTTTTGTACTGGTTAAAATAAGTTGAAAAAAATGTTTAACATAGAAATTAGTAGAGCGCTGCAACGCTGGAGTTTCCAATTGGCGTACAAGATACAGCTCGTAATTATTATCTAAAGCGAAAAATTCAAATGGATTTCTAATTATCATGATTTTTTATTCTAGATGAACTAAGAAAACTGAGAGAAATTCCAAAATTTCAACTTTTTGGAGGTTTTAAAGAAAAAAATGCCTTTCTATAAAAAAAAATTCACTTCAACTTGGTATAAAATCTTGAAAAATTTTTTTTTAATCTATTTTGTTAGTTCAAATAGAAGAGAATTTAATACTGAAGGGAACAAGCTATGATTCATTTCAAAAGGTTCATTATTTTTTTTTCATTCATGTACGCCAATTCAAAGAAATCATAAAAATGAAAGGTCGAGAAAAGAATATAAAGTGTGTACTATAGCTGTCCGGTCACAGCGTAACTACCTAACGCTCGCCTACCTTTGGCTTTGTATATACTGAAATATTGAGAATTAGGCTCTGTAACTTTGTGTGAATATTCTGAAATATATTAGAAATCGCTTAAAACGAAAAAAAATTGATTTTTTTGACCTTATAAACCAGGTTCCCCCCTTAAATTAATATCTTAATAATATTAAATATATAATATTTAAAGTGTCAAAATTTCACGTCCATCAAAATAAAATTGACGAAGTTATGAGTATGAGTTATGAGCAACGGAGTTTTCGCCATTTCCATATCTGATTGACTTTGAATCATGTATCTGAAACTTGTGTTTTTTTTTTAACATATGTACGTCGTAACTCAATATGTACATGACTAACTGTTACAGATTTTTATTTACCTTAAATGTAATATTTAAAATATTTGTACAAATCCTTTGATGACTTTGAACTTAATTTTGATAGCTATTTAAGTTTTTCCAAAACTTTCGCTCACTAGGAAGCTTTCGATGTTCTCGAGTTTCCACTAAATAATATAATTTGTTGCATAAATTTAGCTTTCGCATCTCCAATTGTTCATGTCTTTGTTTTTTTTTTTATTTTTTTTTTTTTTATTTTGTTTTTTTTTTTGTTTTTAAACTATAGTTGGCCGTAGTTTTCTCAAGTAAAGATAATATCATTATTTCACTTTTAGTACATTCGATTCCAATGTTGCGTAATCACCCTGTATGTTAGCACATTATTACATTATTAGTCAAAGCATATGTTCTAAAACTTCTAACCAACAAGCACTAACTGGAAACATCGGCCAACTTTAAGTCCAAGAGTTTTGCACCAAAGTTTTTCATGTACCAACACACTCACTAATATGTGCTTATAAGCATATGTGCAATAACAGTATTTACAGTTTGTTAAACACATGTAGGTGTACAAAAGCAAAATTCCAAAATACAATACAACAGTACATAAATACTCGTATGCTGATGTTTTCTTAATGCAGGCTATCGTGCAAGTGGAAGGACTCATAACCTCCATTGCGAATTACAAGAACAGTGTAAAAACCCTGCAACGACCTGCGGCATTGCGCCATACCGCAGCACAGCAAGAACATTGTGACGTTTATTAACTTTAAACGTTGCAACATTTAACAAAATGCCAAGAATAACCAAAATAAATAATAATGTCAGCTGTGCTAGAACGAACGAAGTGGGCGACAAAACATAACCACAATAAACAAATGCTCTAAGGAGCAAAGAGATATAAAGTAACGAAGAACGGGGAGAGCTGGCCCACAAATGTGTGTGGCTTCAATGCACACTCACACTCATAGCTTACTTTCGTTTGATATTCAAGCGAAATATGAAATGAAGTCCACGCAAGTGGAGAAAGTTGCTTGGGAGTGGCCATGCTGATTAGTTTACATATGGTTCAAGCGGCTCTCAACTTCGGGCTTAGCACAAGTATGTAGATGAGTAACTGCCGAACGCCCGTTCGGGAGCGAGCTAATGTGAGTAGGCGAAGGATAGCTGGTTGTGCGCTGAGTTTGGGATCTGATATTTATTGATATCATCGGACGAGGACAAGACGAAGTACTTCCTGTCATCAAACAAACAGTCAGCGCACTCGCGTCTCGGCACCCACGTCACTGGTAAAAGTTATGATTTCAAGGCTTAAAATACTTCGTCTATTTAGGAACCAGCATTAACACCGATAACAATGTCAGCCTTGAAATCCAACGTAGAATCTCTCTTTCCAAGAGGTAGTACTTTGGACCTATTAGTAAAGTCCTCTCTCGACGAACAAAACTAATAAGGCTCTCATCATGCCCGTCCTATCGTATGGCGCTGAAGTTTGGACCATTATAATATCCGATGAGAAGTCACATGGAGTGTTTAAGAGAGAGATTCTGCGGAAGATTTTTGGACCTTTGCACGTTGGTGACGGCGCATACCGCAGGCGATGGAACGATGAGCTGTATGAGATTTATGACGGCCTAGACATAGCGCAGCGAATAAAGATCCAGCGGATACGTTGGCTGGGTCGTTTCGCCCGAATGGATACAAACGCTCGGGCTCTGAAAGTATTCGATAGTGGTAGCAGAGGAAGAAGAAGGCCTCCTCTACGTTGAAAAGATCAGGTGGAGAAAGACTTGGCTTGGTGTGTCCAACTGGCGCCGGTTAGCACGAGAGAGACGCGACTGGCGCGTTTTGTTAAACTCGCGTAAGCGGTTATCGCGCCAATGAAGAAGAGATATAAAGTATAGCGAGAAATACATACATTACTAAGTAAACCTCTACACACACCCACTTGAATGAGTGTAACGCAGTCATTTATTCGCTTGCCGTTGAGGTCAGAGGTTAAACGCTGGCAGCTGGCATAAAAATAGCACTATCATTATTACATACATATGCAACTACAATTTCAAAAGATAAAAAGAAAAGGTAAGGATACCACTTTTTATTGCAACGAAGATGTATCCCTAACTTCAACAGCTTAGCTCATTCGGTGGTACCTAATAGTAGTGAGAATACTACCACTGCCACCGAAAATGCTCACACACACAAACACGCAGCTGTTACTCATAATATATACATATGTATATATGTATTGGGTTGGCAACTAAGTAATTGCGGTTTTTTTTTTAGAAAATCAAAGGCAATTTTTTCATGCAACTAAATAACTTTACTCTGTAATGTATTGCCCTTTTTGATCAATGACCGTTTGCCATCTTTCAGGCAGCATCATAAGCCCACGCTCATAAAACTTCTTGTTTTTATTAGGCCAAAGATGTGTGTGGCCTTGCATTGTCATGATGGAATACTACAATACTTTCTCGATTTGTAAATTCGGGCCGATTTTCTTCAACTGCATTGTTTAGTTTCTTTAGCTGTTCAATGTAGACATCAGAATTGATCCTTTGGTTGGGTGGTAAGTATTCAAAGAAGCTACTCGTAATTCCTTTGTAACCCCACCAAACTGATAACAAAACCTTCTTTTGATGAATGTCAGCTTTTGATGTTGTTTGAGTTGGTTCACCTGGCCTGCTCCACGATCTTTTCCGCTTGATATTGTTGTAAACAACCCAGTTATCAGGCGCTTTGAAAATGGATCACTTTCATTACGTTTCTTTAGCAAATCGCAGCTGTTAATGCGTTGCGTTAAATGCGTTTCTTTCAGTTCGTGAGGAACCCATGTATCGAGTTTTTGATCAGTTGATTAAGTTGTTTTAAGTGATTTTCAATGCATGCATGCGATACATGAACCTTCTCTGCAATCTCACGTGTTGTACATACTGTGACAATCCGACTCGATTATTGCTTTGATTAGGGCGTCATCAACTTCAACTGAACGACCAGAGCGTTTTTCATCTTTGAGTGAAAAATCACCAAAACGTTTGGCAAACCAATTTTGACACTGCCGTTCTTTTAAGGTTTCGTCACCATTAACAGCACATAACTTTTTATGAACTTACGATGCGGTTTTCCCTTCGCGGTAATAAAAAAGCAATATATGACGAAAATCTATGAGTGAAATCCGCATTTACTTAGTTGCCAACCCAATATATATCTACATATATTATGTTTATATGCAGGATAGTTAAATGTATTTAGTTTTGCAAATGTCCACTTCAGCATATCAGATCCATACTGGCTGCAGTATCGCGCGCTTGGTTATCAGTACATATGTGCTTGGAATGATTAAATATGCAAGTGAGTAATATGAAGATATGCGAATTGGTATGCACAATATGCATGCTTCTACGATGGAAATGTTTCGCGCATGATATTTGATGTTCATGTACACACATATTCAAATGCAATTTTGCATAAAAAAGCCACAAGTTTTAATTAACACTCTCTATAACAACTACACACTGTTCGTGCTGTTATTTGTCAATTCTTATTTAATATACTAAGCATGACCTGTTTTTTTCGTACAAATATTATACATTTATTGGAAAACCAAAAGTATTTATATGAAGTTCTGCTCCCTTTGAAAAAAAAATTAAACTACTTCATTTAAGAAGTAATGCGAAGGCGGGTTGCAGACCCAACTAGTGGATGGCAAAATTGCATAAGAAGGAAACCTTTTTTTAAAATATGTGACTAAAAGATAAAACGTACGAATTTAATCTTTTGTATACATTAAATTCGTTCTTGACATGACATCCCTAATTCCGCACAAAAAATTCTCATTATTTTCCTTAAATTTTCTTCTATTTATTTCGATTACTTAAACTATGCCAGGTACTAAACAGCTAGTTGTTGTTGTAGCAGCAACACTAAACCCTATCAGTGCTATGTTAATCACCGGTCGTCTTCGTCTAGCTCATCTAACGGTAGGCCCAGGAAACTTTCTGTTTCGGCAGGTTGGCTGAGGGAGTTTGATGGGCAAGTGAAAAGTTGGTTAGTGTCGTGCGGGGTGACTTCACATGCTGGACATATGTTTGGTATGTCGGGGTCTATTCTGGATAGGTAGGAGTTTAACCTGCTACAATATCAAGAACGTAGTTGTGTCAAACTTAGGCGGGTCTCTCGGGGTAGGTGGAGCTCTTTATCTACTGTTTGTGATGCTTGGAATCCGACATCGGCATTCGAGGGTCGGGAGCTTCTGAAGGTGGTAAGTGTGTCCCAATGAATCTCGTTTACTGCCTAAACATTCGCCGGTCCAGTAGTTGTCGATTCGTTTTGTCCAGGATCTCGTCGGAGTAGTTGAAAAGGTGCCTCCTGACAAGCCTCAGAGGCCTTTCAACTGAAAACAGAAACCATGAAGTAACATTTAAGAAAGAGTGGACACATACAATCAAAAAAACTTTTTGTGAAATAACTTTTAAAACCGATTATCCCGAAATTACCAAACTAATAATGTGCTTAAGTATCTGGAACGACTTTCGTGGTAGCCCTGAATATCTCCAAAACCACTAATTTGCAGACCTATGTTTGTGAAGACGTTTTAGGCTGAAGGTTTTTTTAGGTTCATACTATCATATTTCCTCTTTGAACATTTTACACTCTTTTTTCTCAATCAGCTAAGCGTAACTTACGATATAGACATATATCAGTCCTGGCCTGTATCTTAAAAAAAATTAAAAAGATATACTTTTCACACTATCCCAAGCACACAAAAACACAAGTTCGTCGTCGTTTTACAGTGGGTACTTGTATTCCTGTCACTTGACTTTATACGCCCTAAAACATCAAGTAATTTCATCAGTTGGGTAATAAAATTTGCTCCTTGGTCAAACTAGTTAACGAAATGGATATAAAAAAAGTTATAACAACAGTTAACATAAATATGTACGTAATAAAATAAAGAGTATACTAACATAAATTACGTAAGATAACGAGTCCTTCGATGTAAAACTAACGGAAAAAGCAAAGTGTACGCAACCTTTATACCTTTCCTTTTGTGCCAACCCAGCAGCAAAAAATGTTGAATATTCTACTAAAGAGTTGGTACCGTACTTTATATTGGCAAACTAGTGAAAACGGGGCGCAGACTGGAACCGTTGGTACTTGATTTTTCGTAGGCAGTGTCGCTTATAGACTCTGCTCTTGTTGAAACTGTCGAAACCGAAAATCAAAGGCACATAATTGTCACTTGCGCGCATGCCAACAGTAGCTTGGAAGTTCAGTTGGAGCCTCAGTCTCAGCTACGGCTAGTTCTAGCGCTGATGGAGCTTTAAGCTAAAAACACCATGTGAAATCGCAAAATTCTAAGTAGACTGGTCTGCATCCTACTCCACTTAATGGAAGTTGCTAAGTTTCTTCGATTTATTGCAGGGAATATAAATAAAATGAATTGTACAGATTCGAAAATACACACATACAAATATTTAGGTATTACGAGTACATACTATAGGTAGGAGTCTACATTTTATTGCTCATGCCTGCTTTTATTTGCTTTCGAGTATTTTCTTTTTTTAGTTCCGCGTCTCTGTCTGACAATGCGTTGCGTATTATTACATTTCAATGTAGCAATTATGAAAGTGTGTGTGCTTTTTGTGCGTGTACGTGCCAGGCATAAATGCTTGCGTTTTATATGAATATGTGTGCATATGTAATACTTTGCTCCTCCTTTTTTGCGGCATCCTTTTTTCCGTTTCAAAGACTTTTATTGTTATTTCAAGTATGAAGTGCATATGCTCTAAGACCTCTGTGAGCGTTTGTGGGGAAGAGACTGCGTTTGTGTGTCTGCTAATATATTGTTATGTACACTGGAAACTTCCGACTACAACAGTAATGCTAACATCAGACAAAAAACAGGAATAAAAGCTAAAATGTGAGCAGTGCAAACCTAATAATAAGAAATGAGAAACAACAACAACAATTACAGTAAAAAAGCGAAGTTGTGTCAAAAACGGTTGCATCACTACGTTTTTTTGAAGAGAAACAGATTTTCTGTTAAAAAAAATATATGTAAACATGAATAAAAAATTGTACCTGAGAGATTAAGTTCTGCGCCTCGTACGATGCTCTCCAACATCAGGTTAAAGAAGTCACACGACAGTGAGTCACCCTGTCTAAAACCTTGTTTGGCGTTGCTGGTGTTAAGCCGAATTAATTTTGCGGGGATACTAAATTCAGACATCGCGGCATAGAGGCAACTCCTTTTCGTATGTCGAATGCAGCTTTGAAGTCGACGAAAAGATGGCGTGTGTCGATTCTCCCTTCATGGGGTTTTTCCAAGATTTGGCGTATTGCCAAATATCTGGTCGATGGTAGATTTTTCAGGTCTAAAGCCACACTGAGGAGGATGGTTCCATGTGTAGAAGTCCACGCAAGTGGGGAAAGTTACTGATCGCCATTCACTTGGGAATGGCCAGGACGATTCTTCTGCATATGGTTCAAGCAGCTCACAACGGCCGGGATTAACCCACGTATACTATGGGTAGCTTCCGAACACCCGTTCGGGAGTGAGCTAACGTGAGAAGGCGAAACATTCCAGGATAGCTGGTTGTGCCAGGGACCCGATACTTAAAAATCCCCCCCCAATGAAAAGTTTAAAAAAGCCTCGGATGAGACCTCCCCATACTAATGACGACCACTGCAAACGAAATAAGGATTACGATTTGAGGACATGCACCCAGAATGTCCGGTCCCTTAATGGGGAAGGTGCCACTGCACGGCTGGTTGATGTCCTCGTGAGAGTAAAGGCTGACATCTCTGCCATTCAAGAGATGCGATGGACGGTACAAGGCAAGAAAAGAGTAGGACCTTGTGACTTTACTACAGCTGTCATGTAAAGGAGCGCAAATTCAGTGTTGGATTCGTTGTGGGAGAGAGACTTCGTGGCCAAGTACTGTCGTTCACTCCGGTGGACGAGCGTCTCGCAATAATCCGCATCAAAGCGCGATTTTTTAACATCTCGCTAATTTGCGCCCACGCCCCGACAGAAGAGAAGGACGATGCGACCAAGGATTCTTTCTATGAGCGCTTGGAACGTTCCTATGAGCGCTGCCCCCGCCACGACATAAAAATCGTGCTTGGCGACTTCAACGCCAGGGTGGGCAAGGAGGGAATTTTTGGTCCCACAGTCGGAAAATTCAGCCTGCACAACGAAACATCCGGCAACGGACAGAGGCTGATCGACTTCGCCGGGGCCCGAAACATGGTAGTCTGAAGCACCAGATTCCAGCATAAGAAGATTCACCAAGTCACCTGCTGTCTCCTGATCGAAAAACACGAAACCAGATCGATCATGTTGTGATAGATGGAAGACACGCTTCTAGTGTATTAGATGTACGTACGATCCGAGGAGCCAACATCGACTCGGATCACTACCTTGTTGCAGCCAAACTGCGCACACGCCTCTGTGCAGCAAAAAACATACATCTACCTACGCAAAGAATGTTCAACATCGAAAAGCTGCAATCACAACAGACAGCCAAAAGACTCGCCACTCGACTCTCACTCCTGCTCTCAGAGAGTACTGCCCAACAAACCGGCATGCACGAACAATGGAGCAACATTTCTCGTTCTCTACGTACCGCCGCCGAAGAAGAAATCGGATTCCGGCGTGCAAGCAATTGAGTAGTAAATTCCTCTCTCGGCGAACAAAACTAACACTCTACAAGACTCTCATCATGCCCATCCTATCGTATGGCGCAGAAGCGTGGACGATGACAACATCCAATGAAGCGACGGTTGGAGTGTTTGAGAAAAAGATTCTGCGCAAGATTTATGGACCTTTGCACGTTGGCAACGGCGAATATCAACACACGATGGAACGATGAGCTGGATGAGATTTATGACGGCCTAGACATAGATCAGAGGAAGAGAAAGTTGTCCTCTCCGTTAGAAAGATCCGGTGGAGTAGGACTTGGCGTCACTTGTTGCTTCCAACTGGCGTGCTTTGCTAAACTCAGCCCAAATCGCGGAATCGCTTATCGCGCCGATCAAGAAGAAGATGTGAATGTATTTGGAATTTAATTTTAATTGATCACAAGTACACGCGTAAAGTTTTCTCCTCCCATCTCCAAGGTTTCATGGACCACAACTAATTTGGAGTTTTAGACCAATTGTTCGTGGGGAGCAAGGAATTTAGTACAAGATAGCGTATCATCGTTGTACAAAAATAAGATTACACTCATAATCCAAACTCGTATAGTCACAATACCTAATTGGCTCTAGTGAAAATAATTCATACTGCACCGACAATCGAAGAAGATTTTTTACATGACTTTGATTTTGAGCAACCGTGTTGCAATTTTTTCGATTTCCTCATCGTCGGGATGAGACTCGCTCGATTGGTCTGCGCTTTCGGGTTTCTGAGTATAACTGCAAGCCTCAATGACAGTTCAAAGTGCCAAAAAATTCCGTATGGAGAATAAATTTTTCGTTCAATTTTTCTCTGCTTTCTTGGTCGACAAAGCCCAAATATCTGCAGAAACTTCAGTCCGCGAAAACATGCAAGGCATGTGAGTTCATATACATATTTGTCGCCTGTTACCACTATTTTGCCATTTTCTTTTCTTACTTAATAATGGTTTCATTTGTGAAAGCATCATAATTTTCCGCCTCTTAATTTCACCTGCTGGCACTTCGTTTGCATTAGTGTCATGAGCTGTGGTTAAGTAGAGTCAAAATGGTGCTGGATGCAGACTCTAGTTTTTATTTCCATACATTCATATAGGTATATAGTAGGTACACATGTACATGCATTTATGTAAATGCACACGCTTGCTACAATTTTTCCCGGGTAAAAACCAACACTTTTTTGCATAAATTTTTCCTGCGAACACTTTATGCGCGCGGCTTAGCAGCAAATAGATTTGCGTTTGGATATGTGTGTATGTGTGTGGATGTGTATATGAATGAATGTGTGTATAATTACCCAGCAAAGAGTTGTGCAATTAATCTTTAAAGAGTATCCGGGATTAGAGTCCGTGGCGTCCAATTGGCATTATTTCGGCAATTTGGAATCACTTCTTCGAAGTTTTGAAAATAACAAGGTTGAGAAGAAAACGTAAATAACCACTCTCACTCTGACGGACTCTAGTTCGAGTCCCCTCTCAGTCATTTGAATTTTTCACATTAAATATAAAATTACTTGCAATATTTGAATTTAAAAAAAACTAAAATATTAAAATTTACAAACATTTTAGAACGCAAGAAGTTACTATTAATTTTTTTTTTGCCTGAGCCAAGGACGTTAGGTGTCGTACATCAATGTTATAGCTCACCGGTTATTGCGTTGCCAACAGATGGCTGAGCCATAAATATAAATTTCGAGACTGACTAGCTATCAAAATGTTACAATTTGTTTCTTCTTTAGGCATGGTGAAACGCGTGAACAGTTCATTCCATGTAAAAGGATTAAAAGTTGAAATAGTCAAATGTACAATAATTTTCCGACTTATCCCGGACTCACCAGAGATAAATCGGTGGTTAAGTTTCAAGGGCCGGTGTTGATTTTGAATAAAATACATTTTTTTAGGAAATTATTGTCATTTCTCTTTATTATGATAATATTGGTATGGCTCAATTACGTATGGAATAAAATATCGGTCAGATGGCCGCCACGGCCTCGGCGGCACACCTCCATCCGATGGTTCAAATTTTCGATGACGCTGAGGCATAATTGAGGTTCTATGCCGTTAATGTGCCGAATTATCTCATCCTTTAACTCTTGAATTGTTGCTGGCTTATCGACGTACATCTTTTCTTTCAAAAAACCTCAAAGAAAGAAGTCCAACGGTGTCAAATCACATGATCTTGGCAGCCAATTGACATCGCCGCGACGTGAGTCTATTCGGCCATCAAATTTTTCGTGCAAAAGAGCCATTGTTTCGTTAGCTGTGTGACAAGTGGCACCGTCCTGTTGAAACCACATATCGTCCACATCCATATCTTTCAATTCGGGCCATAAAAAGTTCGTTATCATCTCACGATAGCAAACACTATTCACAGTAACTGCCTGACCGGCCTCATTTTGGAAAAAATACGGCCCAATGATGCCGCCGGCCCATAAACCGCACCAAACAGTCAATCTTTGTGGGTGCATTGGTTTTTCGGCAATCACTCTTGGATTATCATTCGCCCAAATGCGGCAATTCTGCTTATTGACGAATTCACTGAGGTGAAAATGTGCCTCATCACTGAAGATGATTTTCTTCGATATGCATTTTCATTTGAACGCCCGTTTTCATAATAAGCCTGAATAACTTTAACGCGTTGCTCGATTATGTATCTTTCCATGGTTCAAATTGAGTTAGTCTGCAATTGAAAATTGTCAAATGAAATGCAGAAAAAAACTTGACGTTGAGGTGTGGTTCACATTCAACATCGGCGCTTGAAATTCAACCACCCTTTATAATTACAGTTCATTTTTTCTTCCAACTCACGACTGGTTTGGCGACCGTTCTCCTTCGCAAGTATTTGAAATGTTCTTCAACTAATTCAGAAGGCATTGCGCTACGGGACGTATCATCGACGCCAAAGTCACTATTTTTGAACTTTGCAACCCCTTTCCATGCTGTAAACTCGCTTATGACACCTTCTCCATACACTTCGCAAATGTTCCGGACTGCTTCGGTAGCTTTTTAAACTTGATGAAAAGCAAAAACGAGCTGGTGTGGAAAATGTTGATTTTTGCCTCCTTGTAGAACAGGCTAACGAAGCAACTCTGCTAAGTAAGCACAATATAATAATCATAAGTAGGCACAAAATATAATCAAATGGCGAAAGAACTGAAAATATCTGATCGTAGCATCCGCCGCATACTGAAAAATAAAAACGATCTCAAAGTCAAGCCTTACAATATCCAAAAGGCCTATGATCTTACACTAAAGCAGCAACAAGTCAGACTTGAGAGAGAGGAGTGGTTTCGCTTGGCAGAAAGCGGTCAATTTTCGAACTTTGCTTTTTGTGACGAGAAAATTTTTTAAATTGAGTATTTCGCGAACTCCCAAAACGATAGAGTTTATTTGACCGGCCGTTCATACGAGAATTTGAGTCATTGATTGGCCACCAGGAGGTAGCACCCGTCACAGGTAATGGTTTGGGCCACTGTATCCGCAGATGGACGCTCTCCAAACGTTTTCATCGAGCCTGGCGTCAAGGTAAACGCGAAATATTATGAGGAAAGTAGTCTTGAGATTGCTTTGAAGCCGTGGACAGACACACATTTCTGTGGCAGACCATTGACGTTTTAACAAGACTCGGCACCGTCTCACAAAGCTCCACTGAACCAAGAATGGCTAAAAATCAACGTTTCGAACTTCATAACGTCCACACAATGGCCCTCAAATTCACCAGATGCGAATCCGATTATTCTCTTTGGGCTATTTTGGAGCGTAAGGTCGGAAATTAAAGATTCACCAGTCTCGAGACGCTGAAACAAGTCATTGTCCGCGAGTGGGCCAAAATACCTGCAAGTCACATTCGTGCATCTTGCGATTCGTTTCTGGACCGTCTCAAGGCCATAGTCAAGGCAAAAGGTGGTCATATCGAGCAATAGTAAATTGATTCTTAATTTTGTATTGTTTTCACACATTTTTTACTTTGATTTGAATAAAATTAATTTTCCAAACAAAATTTATGGGCTTTTAAATTGGTTATACGTCAAGTGCCGTAACCTGTAGAAATTATAATTAGAAAATGTAAGTTTAGTAGATAATGAGAATAATGGAAATAATGGAAATTGAGGTAAAGGAATGTTATATAAACAGAGAAATAGTATTTTTTAACCGAAAATGAAAAAAAAAAATATTTAATTCACTGCACTCAACGCTAATTTGCACCAGTTTTTATTGCGTTTTCTGCAATCTGTACTCGTACATGCCGAATGATGCCAACATTTGGCCGTAAGCAGTTATTTTTCCATGTTAATAACCTAGCTTTGTTTTTCTTTTCATGAGTTTTGACCTAAAATGGATCAGTACAAAAATAGAAAAAAAACTGCCCGCATATAAATGCATGCGCATACGCGAGCACGCAGAGAGTTTTCACAACGGAAGGTCAAGCGTATACGCGTATGAGAAGCGACCGCTGGCCAACAAGTAGCGCACAAAAAGTCAACTAAGCTGCAACCCCTGCTTTGAAACGACCAGCTTTAATGCGCCATCTAGCAAATCGGCAGCAACAACAACAAAATGTGCTATACAAAACTGTGCTCATATTGTTGTTGTTGTATTGTGCGATCTATCAGCTGTGCCGCATTGCTCACAGTGCGCATTTAGCGCGTCGACAATTTGCCATTTGTTTAGTCGGCTTTCAGGCTGAGTGTGGTAGGGCGTGAAACTAACACACGCCCATATAAAAAAAACGCTTTGATTAAATGCTTCAGCGATTTGCGATTGTTAGCAGCTGTATGCAAATGCTTGCTTGCTTCCCTTTATTTGTACAAGTTTGGACGTGCGTTTGTGCGCGAGCCTTCATTCGTTTTTCTATAGGAACTGATGTTTATATAATTCGCTTATGTGTGCAGACATACTTTTAGGCGGCATAAATTTTATTTTGATTAAAAGTTCATATATACATACACACTTGTACATACATATGCATTTTTCAACTTATTTGCTCAGCGGTAAAAGGAGAAATGAGTATGGGTCGTGGAGGGGCTCTTTGACTGCCAATACGATTGCATGGCAAAATCCGGCACTCATTCAAGTTGAATGTAATTTATGGTTGGGCAAATGATTTATTATTATTATTTTTTAGTAATGGCGGCCGCCGTAGCCGAATGGGTTGGGGCGGGACTACCATTCGCAATTCACTGAGAGAACGTTGGTTCGAATCTCGGTGAAACACCAAAATTAAGAAAGATATTTTTCTAATAGCGGTCGCCTCTTGGCAGGCAATGGCAAACCTCCGAGTGTATTTCTGCCATGAAAAAGCTCCTCCCCCCATTTGTGAAACAACATCAAGACGCGCACACCACAAATAGGAGGAGGAGCTCGGCGAAACACTCAAAAAGGGTGTACGCGCCAATTATATATGTATATGTATACTGTGAGCGTCAAAATAAAGTGTACAGCGTACATCAGTAGCATTTTAGCGATGTTGTACGGTAAAAAATACCGTTATATTTGGTTGTTTACTTCCTTTTTCGATGCATTGAAACTTTTTTCATATTGTATTTTAATTGGTTGCGATCGGCAGAGTGAAAAGTTTTTGTCTACAGTAATAATGGGTAAACAAACTTCGACTGATGTTAGAGAACTGGTACCAAAGCTTCGCACTGAAGGTAAAACCTTTCGTGAAATTGGCTCTATTGTCAACGGAAGCCATAATACTGTGAAAAAAATAGTTGACAAATACAAAAAGTTCGGCAAAGTAGAAAATCGCCCAGGTGCAGGCCGTCCAAAAATTTTAAATGAGACTGAAGTAAGGTCTATAGTGTATGATGTGAAGAAAAATCCCTTTAAAAGTGCGGTCAAAATATCACAAGAAGTTTCAACTGCATCAGATACTAGCGTAAGTGCAGGTACAATACGTCGAGCGTTGCACGCAAATGGGTTACATGGTCGTCTCGCACGAAAACAGCCGCTAATATCGACCGTTAATAAAAAAAAACGTCTTGATTATGCAAAAAAAATACGAAAATCGGGATGTTTCTTTCTGGAATAATGCCCTGTTTAGCGATGAAAGTAAATTCGAGGTATTTGGGCAGAAAAAACCGGTTAAAGTCTGGAGAACCAAAAATAAAGAGTATGCCGACCAAAATTTGATAACCACAATTAAGCACGGTGGGGGTTCGGTGATGGTGTGGGGATGTATGGCGGCAAGCGGAGTTGGCAATTTGGTTTTTATTGAAAGTACCAAGAACAAAACAGATTCTTTGAGTATTTTACAAAATAATTTACTAACCAGTGCGCAGGAATTAGGCTTTCAGGGATCTTGGATCTTTCAACAGGATAATGATCCCAAGCACACAGCAAAAATAGTAAAAGAATGGCTGCTTTATCGTACTCCTAAGACATTGGCTCATCCTCCACAGTCACCGGACTTAAACCCTATTGAACATTTGTGGCAGCATTTAGACCACCAAATCCGGAAAAGGACAATCACCAATATGGATATGCTGAAACTCGCTATAAAGGAAGAGTGGGATAAAATTTCATCTGACGTGACAAAAAACCTAGTTGAGTCGATGCCCCGAAGACTGTCTTCCGTTATCAACGCAAAAGGGAAATCAAAAAAATACTAAATCGATATAATTTTTGTAAAATCACTTTAGAATAAAGCAAGCAGATGTCTATTAAGAACTGAAAGATATTAATGCAGGTGTCCCGCAAGGCAGTGTACTCGGGCCAGTTTTGTATCTCTTGTGTACTAACGATATACCCACATGCAGCAATACAACAACTGCAACATTTGCCGATGATACTGCAGTATCAGCAACTGACGAAAAACACTTAGAAGCAATTCAGAAGTTACAAGCATCAGTAAATGCAATTCAAAATTGGACCAAAAAATGGCGTGTCAAGTTAAACGAAACCAAGTCTGGAAGTATGTTGACTTCACTAATAGAAATATAAATTATAAACTAATATTTATCAATAATACGGCAACACCGCATGCAAATACGACAAAATATCTAGGAATGACCTTAGATGCTAAGTTGAGATGGAAAGCACATGTCAAGCAAAAACACGAGGAGTTAATTCTTAAATACAATAAAATGTATTGGCTGTTAGGCCGACATTCTAAACTCTCTATTTATAAAAAAATACTTTTATATAACCAAATACTGAAACCAGTGTGGTGATATGGCATACAGCTCTGGGGCTGCACCAGTGAAAGCAACAAAAACATCATTCAACGATTCCAAAATAAAGTATTACGCGACATCGTTAGAGCGCCGTGGTACATTCGTAATTGCAATCTACAGAAGGATCTTAATATAGACACCATTACGGATATCATAAAAAAAAACGCAAATAAACATAAAGTGAGACTTCAGCAGCACATCAATGATGAAGCAGCCAAACTACTTGTAACTGATGACCTCACGAGACGATTAAAAAGGACGAAACCGCATGATCTCTTTTCATAAAATTTTGTCTTTACTTGAGATGTTTTAATTTAATTAAATATATGTAAAATGAATTGCTTATTAGTTTTGTTAACTAGATTGCAATAGTAATAAAATAAAAACAAAAAAAAACAAAAAAAATTTTTGTAAAATAAAAAAAAAAAAAAAATTTTGTAAAATATATCTCTGTACACTTTATTTTGACGCGTAAAATATGCACTAAAATTTGTTCAGTTTTTAATTTGCACAAATTATTGTCTTCGTTATTCTAATTGGAATCATGACAAAAAAATCAGTCTTTTACGTATTTGTATTTTTCTTTTTTTTTTACTTTCAACAAACTTTTAAACAAATTATGACTTTCTGCTTTTCACCATTTTAAAGAGCCTTTCACATACTATTCGAATCAACAAAAAAGTGAAAAATGATTTTTTGACACGTAAGGTACCTTTTCATAGACGAGGTCACATACATTGTTTTGTTATAAAAGACTGAAATAAAATCCATATTATAATAAAATGCTTTGTACACTTTATTTTGACGCTCACAGTATATAGGTATAAATGATTTATTTACATATCTTATTTTTATAAGGATAATCTTATTTTTTCCAATCGTGTGCGTTCATTCACGTGCTGGAAGTACAAAATACACTGTGCCTGACGATGCATACAAATCAGTTGATGCCACTCGATTTGATAATCAATATATCTGATTTGGCATGATTCAAATATTATTATATTTTAAATTTCGGTTTTAATTTGTGTTAATTACAAAAAACGATTTAACAATGGGATGATACAACATACATACACGTATAAAGTTTTGATTTTTACCCCTGACGGCCCGTAATTACCTGAAAAGAGAGATAGCGAGTAATTAGTTGATGCTTAATCGAAAACATTAATGAATGAATTAAAAATAAATAATAAATAACGGTATATTATATGTATTTACAACCCAGCATAACACTTTTTTATCCTCTCACACCCCTTGTAGGAAATAAGTTAAATAAATTCACCTCCAGCGCAATTCATGCCGAAGGTAAACCTCCTTTAAGCCATGGATGTAAGTAAGTAATTAAGAAACTCATGAAGTCTCTTTTGTTTCAACAATAAACTAAAAATGCGTTAATAATTGCATAAAAATATTTTCATAGTTTACAAAGTGCTCAAAAGAATAAACCACTTATTTTACTCGTTACGTTGGCAAAAATGCTTAAAGAAAATTGTTTTATACCTGCAGGCATGTAACGGCATGGCATATTAATTCCCAGTTACAACTTTATCATAAAAAAAAAACAGGCATAAACAACAACAAGCTCATCAAGAGCAAAGAAGAAGCCAAGTGTAGCAACCAGCTTATTTATTAGGAACAATACCGCTGCCAAAATTACAAGTATGTGAAGATTTGAGTGTTACTTTGTGACGCAGCTTTGTGGCGTTTGTATATGCATATTTATTCAACTTATTTTTCAAACCAAAACTTCATAGGCACTTACAACTAACAAAACAAATTAAGGAAATTTGCTTACAGCTACGTGAAGATTTTTTCTCATAACCAGAAACACTGGTGGAGGGGTTTTCTTTTTTTTTAATATATTCTCTGAAATTTCGCAATTCATCATGCATACTACGTGGTAGGCAAAAGTCAGCATAATTACTGTTATTAAACACAGATTTAAATAACTAAATAGTATCATACTTATGGGGGCGCACTTATTGGATCATTTTATGGAGGTGGTAGGTAGGATACAAAGCTTAACTTAATATTATTTTATCTATTATTACTTTGTCGTCGAGGACCGTGAGGGTGGTTCTAGGTTGTACTCATAAAAGCGAAGGAGCACGTACCTAGGAGTAGGTTTGAAATAAGAGCATTTAATTTTTTCCTATTCATTACGATTACCATTTGCTAGAACAACTCTTTTGCTTATGTAACGTCACAATTGGTAGTTCAAGTTCCTCCTTTTTCTTCATCATTCCATTTGCATTCCAGGCCATAACTTTCATGTTTCTACTTCAAAAATATTATCGGTGAAAAAATAGACGTAAAAACCATAATAAAGAGTTCTGAAGACATTGATTATGAACTTGAAGACTTTTCGACGGAAATTCAAAATACTACTTGGATGAGCACACCAGTACTTCAAGAGAAATACTGCCGCCAATCGTATCCAGCTGAGATTTTAAAAATCTTACACGTGAAAATAAAAATAAAGAAAAAGATGCAAATATTACGGTTTCCCGAATACAAAACTAAGCTCAATTTTCTTACAAAACTTCTTACCTTAGATTATAAGTTCAAGAATACAAAATTAAATGATAAAATTAAAAGATTATCGGCAGACAAAACAACGGATTACTCCCTATGGAAAATGGCAGCTCATATGAAACGATTTATCTGCCATAATCCACCTATAAGGTTGTGTAATAGTATTTGGGCAAAAAATGATTTTAATGATTTTGAGAAGGCAGAGGCGTTTGCCTTGCACTTAGAAAAAATTGTTCAGCCAATTGAAGGTACTCGTACTAACACTTTTAATGATCTTTCAACTGTGCAGGCGTCAACGTGCATCCAACCGATTACAACCGGAGAATTGCTTAGTGAAATAAAAAAAAAGTAAAGCGTAAGAAATCGCCTGGCTTTGATCTTATCACATCTGAAGTTTTAAAAAACCTCTCACCAAAAGCTTTAAGAAAATTGCTACGTATTGCTATGAACGCTTGCTTAAAACTAAAGCACTTCCCTTCACAATGGAAAGTATCAGAGATAATAAGGATTCCTAAGCCCGGAAAAGATGCTAATGAATTAAGCTCGTACAGACCTATTTCATTGTTACCCATAATGGGAAAGCTTTTTGAAAAATTGTTTTTGACAAGACTAAAACATACTATATTATTAAAGGAATTTATCGCCTCACGTCAGTTTGGTTTTCGTGAAAAGCACTCAATCATAGATCAAGTTCACCGGATTGCATATGTTATAGAAGAAGCGTTAGAGCGGAAGAAAGTCTGCGCAGCCATATTCTTAGATGTCGCACAGGCGTTTGATAAAGTTTGGCACGAAGCATTAATTTTCAAATTAAAGACCTTACTTCCACCACAATTTACCAAGACGATGGAGTCATATATTAATAATCGTTACTACAGAGTTAAAATTGGTCAAGAATATTCTTCAATGAAAAAAATGTGTGCCGCAGTACCCCAAGCGAGTGTACTTGGTCCAACTTTGTACTTGTTCTATACAGCGGATATACCCATACCAGCAAATTGCGCACTAGCTACATTTGCAGATGATACCTGTATTTTAGCAACTGGTGAAGATGAAACAGAATCAACCGCGAAGCTGCAATTGTCGGTAAATGCAAACCATTGGTAATTAGACATTTTAGGTAATGATTTACATATCAACTATGGCACCCACAGCCTAAGATATTGTAGCTTAACTAACACCAAGTTCTTCACCAATACCTTTCTCATATCCAGGATCCCTGAGATATTGCAAACATTTCTCCATTCTATGGTCAGATGGCAAAGCAACACTAAGAGTTTCTTCATTCGTACCTAAAAATACATATGTCCGGGGCCACTGTGCCAAAATTAGCAGACTCTACTAAAATTAGACCGGAATAGTCAAAAAAAATGTTCACCAGTTTAGTGTACATTTTTTTCTTCACTAATACTTTACCACAAAAATCTTTGACAAACTAAGAGACTTAGTTATCAGGTTCTTATAACATATTCACCAATTCAAAACTTGGGACTGCTATTGCAATAAAAATAACAAAATCGAAGAAAAGGCAACAGTATATAATAAAAATAACACAAGCGTCATAGATAAAAGAACAAAATACAATTTATTTGCTTCAACGAAAACAATCTCTTCAAATTTGAAAGCAATTAATTTATTCTTTCGACGAACGTACCCAAAAAAAAACGACAACCAAAAATAGTCATACATGTGTTAAGGGATTCAAAATTACGTAAGAAAATTAAGTTCTTTTATAGATTTTTATTATTCGAGTTCAGATGGAATCATTTCATTGCTTTCATATGAGTAGAAGGAAAAGTACAAGGTACTACTCGCAATTATTATGAATAAAAATAGCAGAATGTCCATGACATTTTGTAAGTAGGTATAAACATATTTTTATCTTAATCTTCCTCTGCATATAGTATGTTTAGCGAGTACTTTATACTAACATGCTCCGCGAGTTTCTTTTTCAACGATAGCTCAATTTTTTTGAGTCACGACATTCGCTATGTTTCTGCAGTAGAAATTTCATTCTGTAGGCAAAACTTAATGGAACTCTTTTGCTAAAGGAAAACTTTCATTGTAAAATCTCCAACTAACAAAAGTCCACTTCTTATTCTTCAAACACACGCTGGCAACTTTAAACTAGTGCTAATATGGGTACACATTTTTGCACAGATCTCATTGACAGGATAACTAAACGGAAAACGCTATTGTCCGCATTGCTGCTGAATTGAACATTTCCCCTTACTTTTTGATCACCTACTTAGGTATTTTCAACTGCTATCACGAGCACATAAAATTATATAAAAAGAAAATTCTTGTATGGGATGTGAAAGATAATTTGTTTTTATCTGTGCTCAACCATCTTTTGACATGTTCATAACATTTTGACATAATTTCATACAATCAAAAACATAAATAGCTTAAGGACTAACCGAAATACAATTGCACAAATATTATATAATTACTACACAAACGCCCACTTTCGACATATTTGACTTGTTGGAAAATGTTTTCAATTTGATACCAGTCGGATCAACATTTAAAGCCAGCAAAAAAATGACATTAGTGTCAACACAAATCCTGTTAATAAATCAACTTAAAGTCAGAGTCAAACAAAATTGACAAGCAACAACATGAAAACAAACAAAGGATTTAGTGTGTGTGTGATGGAATAGAGCAAAGAGAAGAGGGTGGAACAGTCAGTGATGGAAGTCAGAAACGCGAATAATTTAGGTACTATACGCATTATATACATACATATGAACATATGTATGTATAAAAAAATGTGAATGAAAAAGTACCAAAAGTGTTCATTCTCCTCAGTGCAGCGCTTTTCCTTTTGCTGCTTGGTTGCATTAGAAATGTTGTGGATAGTTTAATTTAATGTAATTTGAACCATATGTTAAGAACTTACATGTAAGACTTTCTTATAGTTCAGAAGTTAAAACTACTTCATAATTAGTACACTCTTTATCAAAAGCCTTGCTTAAATAAAATTTGTGTAGGAGATGATTAAGTTGATTGTAAATGATTAGGAATTTTATTACAAGTACTTCGGATGAGGTTATGCCATACAATTAAGTTTACAATTTGGCGTAGCTAAATGGCTTGATATCTGACTACTACTCGGAAGTTCGAAAGTTCGAAACACCCATCACGAAACACCAATTGATAGAATAAGTGTTTTCTAACAGCAGCCGCCCCTCGGCAGGCAATGGCAAGTGGACTTAAGTGAATTTCTGCAATGAAAAAACTCCTCATTTAGCTCCTTATGACATTTAAACAGAAGGCCGAAATTCCAGGCTTTTTAAAAAAAGGCTCATCCGTCACGATTTTAGCAAAGAAATATAATGTTGCTAAATCAACAATTTGTAACATTAAAGCGAAAAAGCAAGAGATTTTAAAATGTGTAAACAACACGTATTGTGGACCTGGAAATAGAAAAACACTGCGTTCTTCAGAGTTGCCCAAATTGGTGAGAGCTCTTTGTCGTTGGTTTATCTGAATGCGAGATAAAAACTGGCCAGTAAGTGCTCTAATGTTGAAAGAAAAGGCAAAAACATTGCATGCAAAAGTTAAAGTAAATGAAGCAAACCTCTTAGCTAGAGATGGATGGCTCCAAGGATTCAAGAAGAGGTACGGTAATCGTCTTCTTAAAATATCAGGCGAAAAACTGTGTTCGCAACCTCAGTTAGTGGATCCGTTTAAAGAAAAACTTAAAGCTAAAATGGCCGAATTGGAGTTGCGCAATGATCAGTTATATAATGCTGATGAGTCGGGGTTATTCTGGAGAATTTTGCCAGAGAAAACGTACGTGTCAAGTTTGGAGAAGAGAGCCCCAGGGGTAAAGTCCGAGAAGCCGCGAATCACAATTGTATGCTGTTCAAACGCCACTGGGTCCCACAAGCTTAAGCTTTTGGTAATTGGAAAGGCGACGAATCCACGCTGCTTTAAAAACTTTCAGTGCCCCACCGACTATAAGAGCTCGAAATCCGCCTAGATGACGTCGGCTATTTTCAGGCAATGGTTTCATGAGTCATTTGTTCCACAGGTGAATATTCCTTTTAAATTTTGTCCGATTTTTAACTGTTTGACTGGTTGTTTTTTAAGGTTACATCGTTTTTAAAGGAGAAAGCCTTACCAATTAAAGCTCTCTTCCTAATCGATAACGCTCCTTCTCACCCAAATGAAGCTGAACTGACAACGGAGAATGGGCAATTTTCGGCAATGTTTATGCCACCAGACGTTACTCCCCTCATTCAATCGATGGATCAGAATGCAATAAAAATCACTAAGTTGCATTACAGAAACAGCCTTCTAGCTTCAATAGCAGCGACAAAGTTTGATTTGCTCGAGTCGTTGAAAAAAATTAACTTAAAAACAGCTATAAATCTTTTGGATGCGGCCTGGTTTCGTATTGGTGAAGCAACATTAGCCAAGTGCTGGAACAGTATTTTAAATTTTGCGGTAAACAATGATGATCCCGAAGATAATGTTATAAAATGCGAATTTAAATGTGAAAAGATATATTTACTTAGTCTTTTTGGGCATTCCAAAACGTAAACACTTTTGTTAACGTGAACTGCCTTGGTTTGAATTAGTTCACGTTATCGAGCGTGCGCTGTATATACATATGTATATAATTTGCTACACTTCGATTGCCAGACCCTGTATTAGGATTTATTGTGCGAGCATGCAGAAACTTAAATAAACTGTGGGCACAAAGTAAGGTGACGTTATTTGTCAAACTTCGCGGGATTAAAATTTCGCTCTAGTTATTCTTTTTTCATGAGTTGGCAGCACTGTTAATAACATCTGGGCCAACTTTCATGTGAATGTCATTATCAGTAACATATTTACGCTTGTGTTTACCAAACGACCAAGAGTGCATTTTTCGATTTTTACAATGTCTGATTTGATTGAGCAGAGAAGTGCCATCAAATTTTGTTTGCGGAATGAAATTTCGGCTGGGAAACGTTTAGCATGTTGCACAAGGCATTCGGTGATTCGACCATGTCGCAGAAAAATGTTTATAAGTGGAAAAAAGACTTCAAAGAGGATCGAGAACGTGTTGATGACTTTGAGCGCTTCGGACGACCATCGACGTCAACAGATGGTCAACACGTCAATAAAGTGAAGGAGTTAGTGCTAAAAAATCGTCGGTTGACTGTTAAAGACCTTACTGATAAGATCGGAATATCAGAAGGATCTGTGAAAATCATTTTGAAAGACCATTTGGGCCTACGAAAAGTCAAATCTCGTTTGGTACCGAAAACTCTCAATTTCTTGGAAAAAAGCCGTCACGTTGATGTGTGTGAAACAATGCTTTCAGACTATCAGGACGAGCTCAAATGCATCATTACGGGAGATGAGACTTGGATTTATGCTTACTACCCTGAAACAACCGACCAATCAAGCGAATATCGTGCTAAAGGCGAGGCCAAACCGAAAAGAGCACGTCAAAGTCGTTCAAAAATAAAGGTCATGATGACTGTTTTTTTCAATTTTCGTGGTGTAGTGCACTATGAATTCCTTCCTCCTGGCCAATCTGTTAATAGCGAATATTATTTGAGCGTTATGCGTCATTTACGTGAAGCAATTTGTCTAAAAAGACCAGAATTATGGGCCAACAACTCTTGGTTCTTGGTTTTTTTTCGCCAAAAATTCCACGTATATCGTTCCGCAACCACCGTATTCGCCTGATTTGGCTCCGTGTGACTTCTGGCTATTCCCAAAACTCAAGAGACCACTCCGGGGGCCGCGTTTCGAGTCGATTGAGGAGATAAAAGCTGAATCGAAGAAGGTGCTGATGGCTATACCGGAAATGGACTATTTGGCATGTTTCGGGGATTGGAAAAATCGTTGGCATAAGTATATTTCATCGAGAGGGGACTATTTTGATGGAGATGAAATTGATTTACAAGAATAAATAAAGATTTTTCATTTTACAACCAAATTCACCTTACTTTTTGCCCACAGTTGGAAGGGTACAAAAAAAAAGTTGAGTTATTTTTTAGATGCCTGACCCACAAAGTTCATAGCTTCATTTTCCGCCAGAAAGTACATTTGTTGTTTCGAAAAATGTTGATCTTATTTCGTTTAGACTTATTAGACGATAGGGGAATTGTTGTTTATTTCTTATAAATATATGTACATTTAATTTGTACTTAAATCACCTGTTGATTGATTGGCCAACTCCAATTTGTGGAGTGCATCTTGATGTTGTTGGAAAACAGCTATAGGTATCTAATAATAAGTCCTATTACGCTACTTTAATATCAAATGACAAAACTGTTAAAAAATATCCTCTTGCGACTTTATAACAATTCCTTATTATCAATGCTGCTACATTTAGTGTTTTAATAATATTGACAAAAAATCTGTAAATGCAAGTTGTACAAGAAAAAACAGAACAAAACAGAATTTTCCGCAAATTTATTTCTACAATACCCAAGCATTAACACCACCAACGATTCAATCTATGCCCTAAGCTACAAATACCACTACTGTCGTCGGACAATAAGCTTTAATCATTCAATATGGCTGAGTGTTGTGACGACAAGTTAAATCCGCTTAAGTTTGCAAATTGCAACTTACAAAACTGAAGTGAAATGATGTCGATTGAAAACTACGATGACAGCACCGGTAAAAAAAAAAACGAAATTAAGATAGCTCTGACAACTGCAAAAACAATTTGTAGTAATTCCTTTTTATTATGCCACCAGAGACCTGTTAAAAAGCCGATTCCAGCAGCCAAAAGCAAAGATTTCTTCATTTCAACCAGCTAGTGTTGAAAAGAGGGGTAGTCGAGAGGGCGGAGCAACAGCAGCAGAATTAATCAAGCAATAACAAGATGTAAATGCTATGCATTGAATTGCAATGAGTTTCACGCTTCAAAAACATTTTAAACAACTGCAACCAAAACAGCGCCAACATCATAATCGCCCAAGAACCGATGAAATGTCTTGCAACTGAAAGTGCGAACAGACGATGCAGATGAAAAGTAATTTTTTAATGTAGAAATTTTTACTTTCTAGTGTGAACACCCGAAAAGTACTTTTTGGCAATCAATTTGGAAAAGAAAATTTGTGGAAAATTGCATTTCAACTATCAAAATGCTAAAGTGGTTAGATAGAGCGAGTGAGGGGATCGGGGATAGTAAGAAGAGTTGGGAGCAATGTAGCCATTTTGGTGATTTTGGGGCCACATTTAGCTCTTTTTTGAAATAACCCCCAGGGTCCTAGCCTTTTTAAGCCTTCTTAAATTAAAACAGACCAACACTTTTAAATTAACTTTAAACATTTCACAGTTCTAACTAATCATTTCAAGTTTTTTATTGCTAAGTTCGCTACTCAAGATACCAACATGTAAACGACTATCATTATGAATAACAACCTGAACGGAAATTAGTCGTCTATTACAAAAGTTTCAATTCTAATTAATACCGGCAAAGTAATGTGAGAATGAGAATATATATATATAATTGGCGCGTACACCCTTTCTGGGTGTTTGACCTAGCTCCTCCTCCTACTTCTGCCGTGCGTCTTGATGTTGTTCCACAAATGGAATGGAATTCCTACAGTTTCAACCCGATTCCGAACGGCAGATATTTTTTATGAGGAGCCATGAAAAAGGCAGGTTGCATGGAGGTTTGCCATTGACAACCGCTATTAGAAAAAGTTACAAGGACACCCAAGAACACAATGAGATAGCGGTTTGGAAACTTCTATGATTGAATGGTTCTCAGCTAAACGATCACTGTTACATTTTTATAAAACTACCCAAACAATTTGTCATAAAAAATATCCCTAAATTACTGTAATGATATAATGAAATGAGTCTTTTTCCGAGGAAGTAGTATCAATGTAGTATTTATTTTACTTTGTGATATCTAAACAGCACCTAAAATATACAAATATGTTTTAATGTATTATACATATAATATAATTTTTTTGAAGTGAAAACTTCTTTAGAATCGTTGGGAGTGATTTGAGACTCGATGAAACGAAAAAGCGACACTAAAACGAGACATACATATAGATCTTATAGTATATAGCCTGCGAGAGAATGAGATAGAACACAGTTATACAGCGTTCCCTATTCTCCGTCTCCTCTTTGTGCGGTGCTTCGTAGCCTCCCCACTCTTGGCTACGAAGGGTTATATGTTGATATACGTATATGTGTGTGGCTGCGTACTGCTGAGCCACGATAGTATAGTGAGTATTGTAGTATGTATACTACACTGCCTATTACTTGCTTTGGTGTTTAGTTCCAGCGTCATACGTAAGTATGTTTGTATGTATGCTAGTACGTATGTGTGCGCGCCTGTTTGTTTTACCGAAGGTTTCACTTCTATCGCGTCTAACCGTTAGACTGGTATTTTTTTTAGTTTCAGTACAGATACACTAGTAAATAACACTAGTGTCAAATACTATTTTTTTGAAAAGTGATACCTCATTAGAAATATATTTTTTCGACAAATTTTGGACACAGTTATTGCCAAAAAACTCCAAAAAGTGAACACAACTAACATTTTATGGTTACCGCTCGAAAAGTATATTCCGGCTCTTTACACTAATATTTTTTTCTGCCAATTGGAATGGTAATTTTGTTTGCACTAACTGTAAAAAAACCTGATTTTTAACTATACCCGAAAATGTTTCTTTGAAAGAACTACTGAAATTAATGAGTTCTACAAAAAAAAAAATAAGTTATCTGTTCTTTTCGTTTTTATGCGTTTTAAGCTCGCACAGCAAAACTAGGTCTTTCTTATCTCTAAATTATTTTATTTAGCCCTTTTAATATTTTTGGCACTTCGTATATTTTTTTGGAAGCACTAGCATTAGGTTTATCTGAGCTTTGGCCATTCACGCAAAGCGAAAGAAAGAGGACATGACTTAGGGGTGTAGTTTGCTCGAAGTGTACGCTTTCTATTTAATACTTTTGAAGAAACTTGGGAAATGGCGCGATTTGCTAGGCCAATGTAATGGCAAAAGCCCAATTTAATGGTTTTTCAAGTGATTTCTTCGAATTGAGACATACTTTTTTCTCACTGTGCTTCATTGTGGTAGTACTGATACTCTACTGAAACTCTCATGCATTCGAGTTGTTAAGTTTTGGTTCCTGATAAACGGTCGTGCCTTCTACTTAAACAATTAGGTTGTTTCTAAGGGAGTACGTGTTTATTAGGGCGGGTCGATTTAAAAATCGCTCATTGCTCTGTGAAAATCGTATTCTAGGGATCAAAATAAGAAACTTTGCCGAAGAAACCATGCCCCTAAAACGAATTCTGATGTCCGCCAATTCGGGTCGAACGAAAAATCCCACTTTGACCCATTTAGAGTGCTCCAATCGAGTCCAAATGTATGACCGACCCCCACTAACTTTGGACGGCCGATCCACCCATGCCAGTGGCACACCCCCTGGAACTCCCCTGGGGGGTTCCCCATACAATCATTTCAAAATATCACCATTTTTGGCCTTTACATGAGAAAAAAAACTAAAAAATTCGACCCAAATTGGGGGACATCAGAATTCGTTTTAGAGGTATGGTTCCTTCGGCAAAGTTTCTTATTTTGATCCCTAGAATATGATTTTCACAGAGCAATGGGCGATTTTTTTGCCTAGTGTATATACATATTGTTCATATTTTTGTTATCGTAAATGAATCTGTCTGTTTTTAATAAAAACTAGTGCGAGGTCCGTTCTGTGCCGAAATTATTTTTTTGGTAATACCTAGTATTATTGTAGGATCTAACAATTTTGAGCAACATCTTAATAATTAATTTCGTAACATTACTTTTTCAATTACAAAAAAATAACAAATTTCAAAAGTAAGATCAGCTAAAAAGTAGATAAATAAGCTAAGATGAAAGCCATTTTTTGGAAATAAGAGAAACATTTCTCAAACTACTTCACATATGTACATAGCGTTAGCGCTGCAATTACTTTTCGAAAGTTTTCAGTTTGACAAATTTCCTTAAAGCATTTTCATTGCCTTATCTGACGGCACCTTGCCTTACGAATATCTACACTTACCTTCTCCACGAACGCACGCGAGCGTGTACAAAGGAATTAATTTAACTTGGCATTAATGTTATAAATTCTTTTTAAGATACTGTAGCCGGAAAGTTGTGAGTAGTGGAAAAGAAAGGATTACGTTTAAGCTGCACAGACTTTAACACCAACCAACTGCCAACAACCAACAAACGACAAAAAACAGCAATAACAGCGTGTGAATTTATTTGAAAATTTACTTACGCGCGAGTAGAATAATGCGAGTAGTAAGTTTTTCAATCTTTAGCTATAGCTGTACAGTCGATTGCGAGCGTCGCTACGAGGGTGCAGAAGTTGTTGAATTGGATTAAGAAAGAAAGAAACTGCATTGAAGGAAATCTATGTAAGCACATGCAACAACAAATATACATTTATATGAATATAGGAGTAAGAGTAGCAGTCATTGCAGTTGTATGACTCTTAGGCGAGAATGGCAATGGCTTGGCTTACAACACTTTCAGCTGCATTATAAACATTCAATCTTTTTTTGGCAAATGAAGTGCATACATTTGAACAACATTGGGTGTTTATTTTCTTAGCAGACGCTCAACAAGAGCTAATATGTTTATACTCTGCATCATAGCTACTCCTAAGCTTTTTTTACTGGTTAGTGCAGTTACTTAGCGGGCATGGTGGCCAGTTTTATGCTACATTATGAAGGTATCCACAGAGGCGGTCAATGAGAGTGCATAATTCCGCATAACTTAGATAGACCTTTAACATAAAAAAGTATAGCGCTGAAAGTGTAGCAGTAAAAGGCAGTTATACAGAAAGTTTGAGAACTTGGTTGGTCAGCAATGATTTCATATTGACAATAACTGGTATCTTGTGGTATCACGAGTGGAGTGGACTTAAGGTATTACTCATAATGTCCTGTTTCGCAAGGTTTACTAAATTACTCATTCTCTGATCAGTATATTTTGCAGTGGGGAGAGGAGTACATTTACCTATATGTAAATACATTTATATATATTATATATCAAGCTTCAGATCAGTTGCTGCAGAATAATGTCAATTCAGGCATGGCGAAGCTTATGTTTCCCAATTCCTATAAACTTCGACCAGGCAGACTACGCTATATCACTCTTCTGCTGAGAATCCAGTTTTTCACAATGCGACCCGAGAGAGGCGAATGGAAACTCTTTATAGATGTAGATATTGGCCAATTGTCAACTGCGCCAGAAGCAGATTGCAGCATCTTTCAGACAGAATTAACTCTCGGTAAAGCAGCTGGAAAAGTTATAGAATTATCATTATGAAACTTGCAGAATTACTGAACATAGTTTTAGGTGTTCAAACGAAACATTGTAAAAATCTGAGAAAAATTGGACCAATTTGTACAAAAATATACGAAAATGCCCAAAATACTGGATCACTCGGCATGGTATCGTTAATGTACACGTTTTGTTATTCTTTTTGTGCCGAAATATGCACCTAGCCTTATATAGTCTATTTCCTACATACTAGTTTTTTCACATCTAATGGCGCGAATGTATTTTTTGTATATTATTAATATTCTTATAGATATTAAAACTCTCACTCACTCAGTGTCGTTACAATAAGTGATTATTAACATCTCACCTCCAAGCCTCCGCCTTTTAAGCTTCCTAGACTTAACAACCAGTGTCTTACACTTTCATCGGAAGTCAAGTATCTTGTTGTAATACTTGACCCCAAGCTCCACTAGAAGCTGCATATAGAAAATCGAGTTAAGAAGGCCAATATAGCCTTCGACGCCTGTAAATCTATGTTCGGCAAAAAATGGGGTCTCAAGCCACGTGTCGTACTTTGGATGTCCAACTTAATGGTTCTGCCAATTTTGACATACGGTTGCCTAGTTTGGTGGGTAGCTCTTCAAAAGGGCTACAACACCACTAAATTAGAGAGAGTGCAGAGAACTGCATGTGTGGGCATCACTGGTGTCTGTAGAACATGTCCCACCGCTGCGCTCAACGTTATTCTCCAGTTAATTTCTGTGGATCTGCAGGTTAAATCCATCGCTGCTCAGAGTGCTATTAGGCTGAAGGAGATTGGCCTTTGGAGACAACTTCCTGTAGGACATAGTAGCATCTTGAAGCAGATCTCCCTTTCTTCTCTGATATTCGAACCGACCTCTCCATCCGCAAACTGTGCTTTGAGGGTTGTGCTAGGACTATCTTTCCGAGCAGGCAAGATTGGAAAGAGGGTAGAGTTGGTGCGGATATAGATGCCTCTGTTTTCACTGACGGATCCAAAATGGAGTCTGGAGTGGGAGCGGGGGACTACTCTAAATCAGCCAGCATTTCGGTCTCCTTTAAACTGCCGGAGACAAGCAGCGTCTTTCAAGCAGAGGTCTTCGCGATCCTGCAGGCATGCAAACTGCTTCGGGATCGCTGTTGGGAGCAGCTCTCTTCTCGTGAACTCATGTAAGGAGGAGCTCAAACGTCTCGAACGTGCAGGAAACATTTCCCTCATCTTGGGCACAGGAACATAGAGAGAAATGAAATTGCCGATGAGCTTGCCAGGAAGGGGGCGGCAGAACCGGTTCCAGCTGCCCCCTTCTTAGACATCGGTACCCCCTTGGCCGTCGTTAAAGGGAAACTACACAATTTCTTTCTAAAAAAAGCGCAAGACAGATGAAGGTCAGTCTCATCGTGTGCTATTTCAAAAGCACTATGGGCTCAATACGATAGAAACAGAACGCTTAAGGTGATGAGAATCCCCCGCCATTCAATTTCCAAACTCATTGCGGTGATCACTGGTCACCCGCACTCATGCGGAGAAGCTTGGAATTCCGTACAACCCCCATTGCAGAAGCTGTGGGGATCCTGCAGAGAAAGAGACTGTGGAACACTTTCCTTGCAAATGTCCGCCTCTGGCGGCTAGGCGCTTGAGATTCCTTAGCGTACCCTTTGGGAATGACTTGATGAAATTCTTCAGCCTAGAGCACTTTTCTCTCCTCCACTACATCAACAGCACTGGATGGCTGTAGACGGTTTTCTCTCTTCCCTAAATCCTTTCACAGGTAGTGGTCCACATTATAGTATCAAAACGGCACGTAAGTGCTACTTGTAGTGTAGCTGGGGTACTCTTGCCATCTTACCTACCTACCTACCTAACAACTCACCTTGATCAAAAAGTTCCCGGAACAACAACCAGGTGACGTTGTAAGTCAATTGGTTTAAGTTCTGTTTTTCTTTGTTGGGTCACATCTGTGGATATTTGCAAAAGTTACGTGGTCCTAAGCAAATCTACATTTTAACCTGACTGCGATTTTTTTAAGTTCGAGACTTCGTATTAAATTTTGAATAAAAAACATATTAAATGGTCCGAAAATATTAGACATGTTGGGAAACTGTTTCGGTAATTATACTCTAAGGAAAATAGCCATTTACTGAAGAGATAGTGAGTCCATTGAAGATAACTATCATACTGGGAGGTCGTCGACATCGAACACTGATGAGAACATCAATAAATCAAAGAAAAGTTGATCGATAACCTCAAATTGACCACGCCTTTTTTCCTGGAAGTCAGAGAGTTAATAAAGACTCTTATTTGGGCGCTATGAGACGTTTACGTGAAGCAATTCATCAAAAAGAAAGGATTTGTAGAACATTTTTCTGTTAAATCGAGTCAAAAACCCCTAAGGGAACGCGTTTTAACAACCGAAAGGAAGTAATGGAAAAATCCAAGACGGCTCTGATGGTTGTACCGAAAATAGAGTTCCAGGCATGCTTCCACAGCTGGATCAGAAGCTGGCATAAGTGCATTGGAGTTGATGAAAAGTATTTTGAAAGCAATAATATTACATTTGAGAAACATTTTGTATTTTCTGAACATATTGCGGGAATTTTTTGATCAGGGGGTATTCGCGTAGCTTGTTCATTAGCTGCAACAGACGCCGCAAAACTTTGATTAACAATTTCTATTATTTCTTTTTTGTTTAAAGAGTCCTGAAAAATGTTTGAATAATTTAGTGTCTACTATGATAAATATTTAAAAAAGAAAATGAAGAAGCCACTTGTTTTCTTTTTCAATGCAATGAATTGGCGTCAAAAACACGAAATTGTAATATATGAAACTAAACCAAACAATAAGTTACGGCTTCAACAGCTGCAAAATCAAATACGCTGCTAACAGGTTTTATTCTGAATTTATTCTTAGCAGGGACTTGAACAATAAAACTTAATCACGCTAATCGCACTCAATCAATATAGATACAGACACACATAAGATACCACAAATGAATCCTATAACCACACTTGGGCAATATTACCAACAACAATTTGCATTAGTCAGTATTAGCTGCCACAGGCAAAGATTTCAAAAAATTAGAGCAAATGCTTATTGGTGTGAGTGTGCTAGACGGCTATTCTAACATGCATTGCATGCTTTTGGGCTATGTAACCTTTAAGCGAAGCCAACACGTCTAGGCAACAAACGCAAAGCAGCTACCAAAAATTATCAACCAACTGACTGAACAAAGCAGCGACACGACAGAAGATTTAGTAGACAAAAGACCAAATGGAGAGAAGCTACAAGGAAACGGGGATGATACTTAAAGGAACTTCTTGTACTTTATGAAGTGTTGCAAATAACCTTTTGTTTTATTATGTAGCAGGCAAGCAAGGCGTTGAAGCTTTGCTATTATAAGCCTATACTATTTTGTGTTGTGATTTCTTTCGCTTTGGCTGCTGCTGCTGCTGCTGTTTAATTCTCACTACTCTGTGCTTTATTATTTTGCCTTCAATATCTAGTAGGTGTTGTTGTTTTGCTAATAAAAGTAAGACAGCATCCGCTTTTTTGTACTACCGCTTGCCATAGAAATAAGGTAAATAGAGGCAATAAATAGGGTTATATCCGCCAACGCCTGCTATGCCAAAAACAACAATAACAACATAAGAGGCAACACCTTTTATTCCGCAATTTGTAGACTTTGTTACCTACAAATTAGTTTGCGTGGGGATAGGGTAGTTACTTGGGTGAAAATTTTCAATTTATTTATGCTATCCAATAGAACATCTATTAAAAAGTTGTTGCTACTCAAAGAATGGAAGCATCTGAGTGAGAGGCGAAATGTAAAAACAGAGCAACAATTTACTAAACCAAATATGTACCATTTTGGTCGACCACCTTTTGCCATTTTGCTTCTAGAGACATTATTCCATCAGTGTAAAACTTTTGTGGTTTCTCGGCGAAAAACTGCGACAAGTAATTTTCACAGGCTTCTCTTGAAGCCAACTTTACTCCATTAAGGGAGTTCTGCATTGACCGAAACAAATGGTAGTCCGATGGTGCAAGGTCAGGGCTATATGGTGAAAGCATCAAAACTTCCCAGCCAAGCTCTCCCAGTTTTTGCCGAGTCATCAAAGATGTGTGTGGCCTAGCGTTGTCCTGATGGAAGACGACGCCCATTCTGCTGATCAGTTCTGGCCATTTTTTTCGATTGCTTGCTTCAATCTCATCAGTTGTTGACAGTAAAGTGTAGAAACAATCGTTCGAGCAGGCTGGAGCAGCTCATAGGGGATGATTCCTTTCCAATCCCACCAAACACACAGCATAACCTTTCGCGGCGTCAATTCTGACTTTGCGACCATTTGTTGAGCTTCACCACCCTTGCACCATAATCTTTATCGCACATTATTGTCGTACTTGATTCACTTTTCGTCTCCTGTTACCATTCGTTTCAGCAAAGAATCACAGATGTTAATTCAGTCCATTAAATTTTTCACGGACAATTCATGTGGTACCCAAGCATCGAGCTTCTTTTTGTAACCAGCCTTTTTTAAATGGTTCAAAACCGTTTGATGATGAATGATTAGTGCCTTGGCGATGTCATGTCAGCTTATGTGACGGTCCTGGTCAATCTTTTCCATAATTTCATCGACTTTTTCAACGATAGGTCGACCGGAGCGAGGTGCATCTTTCACATCGAAATTTCCAGAACGGAAGTGAGCGAACCATTGCTGTGCTACACGAACTGACACAGCATCGTCTCCGTAAACTTCACAAATATCATTGGTGGCTTGCGTGGCATTCTTCCCTTTTTTATACAAAAATTTCAAAATATAGCGAATTTCTTCATTATTTTCACTCATTTTTGATCAGCTATAACTTTTTTTCAACTTCTCCGAATTTAATTTTTTTTTTTTGGTTAACTGAAGCTTCAAATGTCACCTTTCTAAAACCAGATATATAATGACTCCAACGACATCTATTGACAAAATACGAAAAGGCTTTTTCGACTACCCAATAACTAAATTCCGTGCTCCTTCGTTTAGGTTGTCATTCCGTCACTGAGGTCTTCAGTTGGTCATTTGAGTCAGAAGACAGTCTGTCGCGGGTAACTTTAAGGCGCTTGCTGTTTGACTGCGAATTTCTTGGCCAACTTGGCAGCAAATTAACACTGGTCAGTCCTTTGGTATGGCCCAAATCTTTTCGGGAGTGGAATAAATCCATTACGAAAATACTGTACTTTCTGCCAAACTAACTGCGACTCCGGAATGAAGTGCTGTTAATGGCCTGTACACTCATACACATCAAGCGATTGTTGAGTAGAGACGAAGTGTCTGAGCGTTTAGTTACGCACCTCACTGGTGGTTGATTTGATGGCATCGTAGTGAGACTTAATGCGTGCATTCATACATATTTTGTAATATACATTTGTTTGTGTGCATTTAATGTCCAAGTTCTTTAATAACCATTACATCACAACCATTTTTTCTTTATTACACAATTCAAAAGCAGAAAAGTTTACACTCACACATACATAGAAGTATATGCGTGTGGTTTTTCGTTTCAAAATTGCTTTTCAGATAAGATATGGACAATATTCATTCCAGCATTTCGAAATTGAGCGAAAAGTTTCCAATTGTATCTATGAGGGGAAATTATATTTTGATTTATTTGGTTCAGAAAAGTGCATTTAGATATTAATGGACCTAATAAGCAAATTGATAATATTTATGACGACTTTAAGTGTTACGTGATGAATGGTTAAAAAATGGAAATACTTGGAATACAATACCGAATGGATTTTAAAGGGCGGACTATCGACTGGGCTCTTTTTAAAATGCTGTAAAGAACCTCATTAAATATTTTGCTTTATTTTTCGTGTGCAATGTATCATTCATCGGTGGTTTACCCTTTATAGAAAAAAATAAATTAAATGAAACAAATGATGGTGCTATTTGCGCAAAAATATTCTAAGAACAGCACATAAGCACATAGATAATTATTTTAACACATAAAGCTTCAACTTCAAAAACTAATAATTTTCTTTTGAAGAAAGGAATTTAGTTAAATTTTTCCATATTCACTTAACAAAAAAGCTTTAAAAAGGTGTAGAGAAGACAAGTTTCGCTGGTTTGGTTAGGTTAGGTAGTGATGGTTGCCCAGAGAGTAGGGCCCACTTGGACGAAAAAAGTTTGGTTCATCCTTTGTGATACCATTGCAAGAGGGTGAAGGAAAAAAGGGGAGAAAGGGAAGGGATGGGGAATGGTGAGTGTTTGTTGCCTACGAACAGTGACTAGTCTGCGGTTGTGTTAACCTCTTTATGCTGCTGATGAAGTTCATCAGATTTTTGTTATCAACACCTGCTATATCAGCAGGCGCAGAAAAGAAGTGAGAACCAAGATGCTTGAAACTTAGTCCCGCGAAAGCTGGGCAGCTAAGGAGCAGGTGCTGAGATGATTCTACCTTATCCTCCATACAGCTGACGCAAAAAGGACTCGAAGTAATTCTGAGTCTCACGGCATGTATACCTCGCGGACAGTGCCCCGTGAGGATGCCCACGAAATTTGAGAGATGACTAGTTTCGCTGGTAAAATTCACTATCGTCGACTTTTGGATGTCTTTTACGTTAAATTTTTTACTTTAACAAGTGGAGCACCAGAGGCCAGAGAGCTATAATATAGATGGGAAAGAAGATCTTGAGAATGTAAATTAAAAATAGAAATAGAAGCAGGTGTGGAGGTAAAAAAAAAAAAATTATTTGAACTATGAAATAGATTCAGTTGGAAATTGTGAAACCTATTAGGAAACCTAATTAAGAACATTAAGAAACCTATTTAACTGAATAGAGCTCCTCAATGAGACACTTGAAGGGACACTTTAAATTAGCAAGGGATTTGCTTCTACATCGAATGAAAATGATAAATCGGGTCTGTCTAAGTGCTTGCTCAAATAAATATAAGGTCTAGAATAATACGCTTGTATGAAAGTGCATTTTTCTGCACTATTTAGATGATGAAATAAACATAAACATAAAAATGTCTTACTTTCGGGACTATGAGGTCAGTTTTATATCACGAAGAATATTACAAAACCTTTACTGGTCTTCTTTTAACACGCATCAATATGTTTGGGCGAATGTGAACAAAATAATTAAATAAATTAATAAGTAAACAACCGGAGAAAAAGGACACGATCTTCCCTTACCTCTGTGATCGCTCTGCCCTATGGAAGAATAGAATGTCAGTCCTGGGCGACCCGCTGCTCGAGAGTCTCCAACAACTGTCAGACTTAGGAGTCAATAATCTAATAAGGTTCTTGAACCGCACAGACTGGATATAGTCCTGCTGTAAATAACTGTTAAACAAGTTGGTAACGAGGATGTGGCAACAAAATGATACGGAAGCGCTAGTTGGGTTCTGGAAGAATCCCCACTTTAACCAATCAACCAACCAACCAATGTAGTGCACGTGCAATGAAAATTTGTAAAGGTGAATATGGATATGACGTAGGAAATATATTATAGGGTTATTCAATAGGTGCGCTTAAACTTTTTTCCGATAGATAGGGCGAACGACGCAATATTTTTTATTTTTCGCTTGTCATTTGTAAACTTCATTAGTATACATTTCATCATGGAACGCTACACACTTGAGCAACGATTGCAAATCGGACAAATTTTTTATGAAAATAATCGTTCTGTTGCTGCTACTTTAAGAGCATTACGGCCATTTTACGGTCCATTTAACAAACCGTCCCGTTTTGGGGTTATGTGAAGTCATTGGTCTACAGTAACAAGCCGGCGACGATTTGTGAGCTCAAAGCCAATATTGAACGCGAAATTGCTGGAATTTCGGCCGATTTATGCAAAAGAGTGGTCGAAAATTGGGTTCAACGATTGGACTTCGTAAAACGTGCACGCGGTGGTCATGCAAAAGAAATCGAATTTCATACTTAAATGTATATGTTCAAACTCGATAATTAAAAAAAAATTAGTTAAAAAAGTCAAACCGTTTGTGTTTTATTCAAAAAAGTTCAAAAGTTGAAGCGCTCTTACTGAAAAACCCTATATAAAGCAGCTGCAATAGAACAAGCCTGTAGTGCTAGTGATGATGATGAATAGAAATTGAAGCGAAATGACACGCGTATACACTCCTATGTGTATTGGAAAGTATCGCAAGGCAAATCCGCTCATAAAAATATCTGCTTGACAACAAACACAATTAGGCACAACCAATGCCAATAAGTTCATGGCACGAAATGTTGTAATGACACAAACCACTTATTGGACCAAGAAGCCCCGGCGACAGAGCAACAAACAAATAAAGAAATAAACTTGCAATAGAACTGATGAAGCACGTAAAGTTGCAAACAAAAGCCGAAGAAGTGGAATATTGTTTTTTATTTTTTGTTTTCCTTCTTCATTACTCGCGCAAACAAAGCGAAAATTTATGGCTTTTATTTTTTATTTTTTATTTATTGGTCGTACTGTTTTTCTTCAACTTTACTGGAAGTTTTTCCCTTAAGCTCGCTCAGTTATCTTCCAGCATTGTTTACACTCAGCCATTCAACACCCACATACAAGCATACATTTCTACCTATAAGCCAATGCAACGGGGGTCAACGAAAAACGTTACAACACAACAACACCCATTCGAAAGACTAAACGGAAGGAACAAAAGCATGACTTTATAAACAAGAAGTTGAAGGAAAGTTTTCCTTCTAAGCTCTGAAATGAAAATCGATAATTTACTATTGATATAGCGAGCTTTATGGATCCAATACTTCTCTTACTTTTCCCCCCTCATTCTATGCAGTGATGTAAAAGAGGTATGCAGCTGGCTTGACTTTGGCCATTTCAGTCGGTCACCTCACATTATTTTGTCTGCCATCTCATTCCTGTTCCTTGATTTTCTAATTTTACTTAACCGCTGTATCATTATTATTTTCTTGAGTTGTCTGCAGTTTTGGATTAGGCAATACGTGAAAGTTTTATAGACAAATATTTTTATATGCTTTCCTTCGTACGTAGTTTATTTTATTGTTACTTTTCCACACCTATTCTCCACCACTACATATGGCATTAATGTTATTGTCATTACTTTGCTTATTTGTTGTTTGTATTTTACTATTGTTCGCTACTTTTGTGGCATGCCATGTCGCATTATTTAGTTATCAGTTTTCGTCCACTTTGCCAAAATCTTTTCACACTTGCCTATCGCCTCCTTGAAGTGTTCTTGTTATTTGTTACGCCAGAAATAGAACGCACATTTTATTAGTTTTTGTTTTTGTGCAAAAACTTCTTAAACACTTTTTTTCATTTAATTTACGTTGTTTTTTTTTATTTACAGAATTTTGTGCGTGGCGATTTCCTGTTCCTATGACGGCACGCATATTAATGAATATCAATACTTATTGCGTACAATTTCCGTGGTATCAGTAGGAACATTTGGATTGGGGAATTGTAAAGTAAAATCATGCACATGCATATAGTAAGTGTGCAATAATTTGTTTACGAAGAAATTTGTATCAAATATTCGTTCAGAAATAATTGCAATATTTAACTCGACTGTTATTTACCTATGAATATGCATAAGTATGTATAAATCAAAGACTCGCTTAATAATCGGGATGCATACGGTACTACTGTAATACACCACTACTCAGTTCATCATAATAAATTCTACAAGAGCCAAGTTGCGATAAAATCTCTGCTTTGCAAGATCACCCTTGAATGCAGAAAGTCCTCAAATGAGCCGGCTGCGAAGTGCATCACGAATATAGTATGGGGTTTCGGTTATAGACACATCATAATAAATCTAACAAAATCATTAATAATATCTTGCATTGCTTACGGTCTACCAATATATGGACAGTGTTCAAAAGGCACCCTCGCGAACATATCAGCAATCTACCATTTAGCCGTTCGTAAAAGTCTTCGAGCTTTTCCAACCTCCCCGACAAAAAATATTTTAGCCGAAGCGGGAATTCCCGAAATGAGTGATAGAGTAAGATATAATACACTTCGTTTGATTCCAAGAATATATTGTTCCAGTAACCCAATTATAAACAATGACTTGAAAAATGTCATCAGAAGAACCACAAAATTGAAGCATGAATCAGCTATATACAGAACGGTGGAAGAAACCGCGAAATTCGACGTTTCCATAAAGCTCATGTTAACTGTTCAATCGAGATTCCCACCCTGGGAACTTCCTCCATCCATTTTCATCACCAGCCTACTGATGTATTCAAAACAAAACACCTCTAAACTTGTTTATCAAATGCTATTCTTTCAAATCAAGAACTATTGGGATGCCAAAGGCTGGAAATTCATTTACACTGACAGCTCTAAAGTAACCGACTCAACTGCATTTGCTGTTGTATCTGATAAGGGAAGCATACTTAGGACTGGTCTTCTATTCCCACACAACTCGATATTTACTGCCGAGGCGATTGCTATAAACTTCGCCATTGACTACGCCTCCTCAACTAAAGGAAAATATATAATCTGTACAGACAGTAAATCTGCCATCGCAGCTCTGTCCAGCGCAAACAGAAGAGAACCTTTAATATTGTCAATATTCGAAATAAATTGTCCCAGCAAAAGGCAAAAATAAAAGTTATGTGGATCCCTGGACACAGCGGAATTCTTGGCAACGAAAACGCTGATAAAGCAGCGAAAAATTTCAGCAATATCCCTACATTCTGTTTCGAAACCTTCGTTAAATCCGACATTCTCAGGATAATCGATAGTATCTATCACTCAACCGTAAGGGAGAAATGGCTTACATACCAACACAGCTACAAATCTATAAATCCAGAACGACTAAAAGCAATTATTCCAACAGGAGCGACACTGCAGCAGACAAAAATCTTTACCCGACTCCGACTAGGACACATAAATGTTACTCACCAACACCTTCTAAAAGGAATGCCTGCCCCGATTTGCTCAGCATGTAGCTGTCCACTGTCCATTATTCATATAATAGACTACTGCACCAAGTATAACAATGGCAGAAACAATATCTTTAACGGCAGGAAACCTTCCGATTTACTAAACGAGATTTCTCTAGAAAATATGTCGAATATTTATGATTTTATATATCAAATTGGACTAGTTTATCTTTTATAATTTGGTTTATTAATTCCCTACACATAATAATTTTTATTCTAATATTTTTTTTTATAAATAAGTAAAAAATCTATTAGTATTATTTCAGGCCGATAGTCCTAGCTACTAATGCCTTTCGTAATGTAATATAGTTATTTATAATTATATTTCTAATAAATAAATAAATAAATAAAATAGACACATGAATAGGAATCAATTTGCAATAACTAAACTCTGCGCATAACTCGAACACTTGTTCATCTTCACGTAAAGTTTCATTGAACTTGCAAATATCAGACCGTGCGTGACTCAATATTTCGCCCTGAGCATTATGAGAGCGCGGTAGTCACCTCGTTACTAGATTTCGAATTTTAATTGGTAAAAAGAGAAGAAAAAGCAATAAAAAAAGGGGTTTTACTGGACCCACTATGAAAGCACATTAATGATTCATTCATTCATGTATATGATGGGGAAACCTTGGTTCAATTGTAATTAGTTTAGCCTCAACTTTGATACCACTGTAATATCTATAGTTTTTCTATGAGATCTCCTGTTTGCACAAGCGCTGTCTATAGGTAGAAAAATTCGAGATTGGCAAGGGACATGCATTCAGATTGGAGGTACTTTTTCCAATAGAACTTTTTTGACAGATCACTCACTCACGCTGTTGTCAAACTAAATACATACTTTTTTCAATATTCATGGACATTTCATCATGGAAAGACTTACGCCTCAACAACGTGAGAGAAGTGTGCATCGCGCGCTCAGGCCAACAACATACGGTGTTCAGCGATAAGATCCATTTTTGGCTTAAGGGATACGTCAATAAGCAAAACTGCCATATTTAGGCTGAAGAGCAACCGAAAAATATTCAAGAACAGCCATTACATTCATTGAAAAGCAGTCGGTTGATGCGGCCTATCGTGCGGCGGAGGAATCATTGGCCCATATTTCTTCAAAAACGAGGCAAGCACCAATGTAACAGTGAATGGCGAAGGCTACCGCGCCGTGATAAACAACTTTTTGATACCGGAAATTGAAGCTCCACAACTTTGGTTTCAACAAGACGGCGCTACTTCCCATACAGCCTGTGAAATAATGGATTTACTGCGTCGTCGGTTCGGTGAGCAATTTATCTCTCATCTCGTACCAGTGGATTACCCATTAAGATCATTTAATATTACACCTTTGGACTTTTTTTTTGTGGGTATGTAAAGGTATGTAAAGTCTAAATGCTTTGTGGATAAACCAGCATTGATTGCGGTATTGGAAGCCAAACATTGCTAAAGTTATTCACGTGATACCGACCGAAGTCCTCCAGCAAGCCATTCAAAATTGGTCATACGTAAGGCTGAATTACGGCGTAGATGCGGCCAAAATTTGAAAGTGATTATGCTTTTATTTAAATTTAAAATCCGATACCTCTAAGTTGATCACACAGGTATGATTGTTTAGATATGATTAATTTTTTTTTTGTTTTTTTTTTTCAGAAAATTCTACATTATTTCCTACAGAGTACTTCCGCAGAGTACTGCACACCCTCTCCACTTCCACTCTCGTCCTTTTCTTCACTCTGCTATAAATAAAAGCGCTTTCTTGGTGCAAAGTATCCGCTCAATATGCGTCAAGCATATTTTCATTAAAATTGGAAAAGATATTTTAGTTTTCATATTTATTTTGTAACATTATCACTCACCTTATGGCGTATCAACGCTTTGGAAGATTTTCGTAAATAGAGCTTTTGTGCTCAGAATATCAGAAGGATTACTCAGTGCGTGTTGACAGAATAATAATAAAAAAGCAAAAAATATGCAACACCATCAAATTGTGAAATATGGTATAATAAGCTTTGCCGCCCTGTCACAATTGTACTCTCTAGCATCGAAGAAGTTTCATTGTAGTAGTATAAATTTGAAGTATTATATGAAAGTTAACTGTAAAGAATTACTGCTAGGTATATATTGTGTACGCGCATAGCATAGAATACAGGTAGATAAAAAAAATTTGATTTGGCAATAATTCTAATACTGACCCATTAAGCGCGATACTTTTAAGCAGATGGACAAGATACTTTGGTTTACAAAAAACAAAAAAAAAATTCTATAAGTAGATGTGTTTGGATTACTATAGAGATAAAATGAAAAATACTCAAGTTGCGGTAACTAACAGTTTTATTTTTATTTTATTCGCCACACCTCACTGAAATTCTCAACTTGTTCATAAGAATATAAAAATACAAATGATTATGTAATATAACGTATAGTAACCCTATAGATAAGATAATCTATGTAAGATATGGCAACTTAATTATACCATAGCTGCACATTGTTTGGAGCAAAGCGATCAGAGCAAAACTTTTCACTTGACCTTTAAATTATTTTATTATAAATTCCGCTGCTTTAGTTGCAGAAATTATATCCAAACGTGGCTTATAGCGGACAAATTTGTTCTTTTTAACCATTTTTTTCATAAATGCGTTATTTCTACATTTATTTACGCAAGCACGTAAAGGCATCAAACTACAGGGTGGGCTAAATAAGACCTACTAATGTTAAACACAAATAACTTTTGCAATAATCATTTATTTTGGGTAATTGTTTTTATACATTGAATATATTTTATGGAAATTATGTATGAAATATTACATCACAAATGTCCACTATTTTCCTCGATACAACGATTGACTCTTTTTAACGCGTTTTCCATTACACTACATAATGTTTCTGGTTGAAGGCTCAGTATTTCGTCTCGAATATTTTGCTTCAGCTGTCTAATAGTCTCTGGTTTATTAAGATACACTTTGTCTTTTAAATATCCCCATAAAAAGAAGTCGAGCGCAGTCAAATCTGGCGAACGAGGTAGCTAAGGGAAATCTGTAATTTTGTAAATCAGACCTTCACCGAAAATTTCTTCTTACTGTAGGGTTCCATAATAAATTTCCAACAATTCAATTATAACCTACAAAAAAAAGAAAAATAAATATGCCAAAAAAAAGTTACTTGTGCTTAACATTAGTAGGTCTTATTTGGCCCATCCTGTACTATGTTTATAAATTATACAATTTTTTCTTTATTCCTCCAACTATAACACTCTACGAGAAATCCATCGGTTAGTGAAGGAGTTGAGAAAATTTTGTAGATTGGCTCTGTGGACACATCAGAACAATAAGAAAGTATTTTTTAAACCTAAAAACTTATGTAATACAAGAAATCAGACCATTTCTTAACGCTATTACAAAACAAAATTAGTTTTTGTCAAAGTTCATCCATTCTCGTACGATAGAGTAATGTTGCCCCTTTATCAAACACAACCTTCTTATGTGTCTGAAAATACTATTGAAGATTCAATACTGCATCGACCAAAAAGTAAGTAGCGTTAACAAAAGCTCGGTATTTAAAAAACATTTCAAGTGATTAATCAAACACAAGATATGGAAAAAGGTGAACGAACCATAAAAATTAAAGAACTATTTTAAGAAAAAGCCCCATCCATTCAAAAGTACAGTCAAGACCACAGCGCACTAATTTTCGATAAATAAATTCGCATCTTGAGGTGCAATCCAATTTGAAATTAAATAGCTATCCTATCGAGGAACAGGTATGCTGTTTTTTTAGAACGATTTAGCACTTTGCCGCAGTACCCATTTGGTAAATCCATGCTTTATTCTTTTAGATTAAAAGTTTAAAGGACCAGCAAGTGTTCAGGTGGCTTTATATGCTTTACCTCCATAAGCATGATGTGGAAATCTGTCAAGAGGCCTCTGCCTTTGCTTTCACAGCAAATCGCCTCGCTAAAAGTGGTAACCTTGGACATAACGGGCAAAACTGCAGTTACACTTGCCACAATTAGACTGAGAGTCTCGGGCTATTAGCTTTATTTATCGTTAAAAACTTAGAGCTCATTTCCGTGGTAACTCGTACACCCTCAATATTGCTCGAAGTTGGACGGAAGTGTGGGTGGAGGAGTATTCTGGAAGGACGTCGCCACCAAGCTCAATTAAAGCTACTGGACCAATGCGGTGTGATCTAAGTGAATGAGTGAACTGAATTTGATTGGTTCCCTACTTGTGTAACTACTCCCAGTAAAATAAACATTCTGAAGGGCAACCATATGACTTAACCTAACGACCAAAATCTTCTCACTCACTTGTTTTAAGCTCTATTTTCTCAGAATAATAAGACTTACTCCTATCTCAACTGCCGGTTATGATTCCAGCAATTTCTGTAATCAGTATGTAATAATTTTACGTACATCTTCATGTCTTAAGTCACCCATTAGCCTTTGTGGTTTTGTAAACCTTAGTGGTATTAAAGTTCAGAGTATTTGTAACTATTAATAAATGATAAGAAAACAAATGTCCTAGCTCAGCTATATCGAATGCTTATTCTTGGGTACAATACATTACTATCCGAAGTAAATCTGGCGCATCAATTGTTTAGTTGAAATCTATTGAATTGTAGCCATGCACAAACCCATTCGCTAGCGGTAACCGCCGATTAGTCGTAATCGTCTGGTAGTTAGGACTCTATGTTGTGACTTGTACGCTAACAAACTAATGTGGGCGTAGTTCTGAGCTATGTTAGGTACTCCGCAAGACTTACAATTGTCTAGTTGATTGTCATTGTCTTTAACCAACCTTACAGGTAGTAGCACACTGCTGCATATCATTTTACATAATATCCTTTTTCAAATTCAGCAGAAAAGTCACTTTATGCAATTTTCCAGTTAATGAGCAAAAGTGTTCGTGTTTCAAGCGCATGCGAGTACCTAGAGAAAACACCAACCACACTGGCGCTATTCATTTATATGTATCCCTTCAACTCTAAATGACTAGCCATAGACAAATATTTGCGTTTGTGCCACAAAACAGACCTTAAAAAAACCGACACATATGAATGAGTTGTATGCATCAAATACATGTACATACCTGCAGAGAGTAAACACCTACATGCATGCTTGCAGTAATGTGTTTGTTGCTGCAATTGTAAACTGAAAGATAAGCTTTTGACATGAATATGCAACACGCGTCTAATGCTGCAACAGCGCAAATGTGCGGCAGGAAAACTGTATGACGAAAATGGTGAGGAATACAGAGGTGAAGATAACTGAGACGTGCAGAGTTATGGACTACAGCCAGACTTTTTATATTATATATACCGCCTGGGAAATACACTATATATACATACATGTCTATGGAGGAATGCCGCATGGGACACTCGTACTTAGTATGTAGATGAGCCATATGTTGGGCTTTTATAATTTTTGTTGGCCTTTTCGTAACTTTAGTTCAAAAGCACATCCGTCTGTAAAGTAAATATAGGTGGGTTACTTCGTTGTCGTGGTTGAAATTTTTGCTCTTTTACTTGTGTGCATTTGAATACATGAAAAATATATGAATGCATATACATACATACTAACATATAAAAGCTGTTCATTTGAATATTTTTATCTCTCACGCCTTTCCATTACGGTTTATTTCCTGAGTTCGCTTACAAAAGTATTTTACTAAGCAACGATAAGTATACTGCTACAACAATAACTAAGCAACGTACATACTTTGCCATTTGGTTGCTCCTTTGCGGCTTTTAGTATGCCACATACACAATTCTTTCTTCTCATTTGAATCACGCAGCTGGTTACAGAGGAAGAGTGCTTCTATAAATGAAATCATGCGTACCATATGGAAGTTACCTTGTGTCTTATGCGTTTATGTGCTGTTAATAAAAAAGCATATGTTTACATATGTGCTGTTAGCAATAAAAAATGATGTCCGCTGCCCAATAGACCCATTGCGTGACTAGCATTCGGCAGTACTCGGGTATGAAACACCAGATTTCAGAAAAAGTGGTTTCCAAAAGCGGTCACTCCTCAGCAGCCAATGACAAACCTCCGAATGCATTTCTGCCAGAAAAAGGATAGTCATAAAAAAAAACCAACGGCCGATCAGACGAGGCATAAGTGTAGGTTAAGGACATAACACTGATGGCTGGTTAAGGCTGGATGATAGATTTTGTGTTGTTAACAAAATTCAACAGGCGTATTTACACGGTGCCTGACTCTTAGCCTCACGAAAGTAGGACAACTGAGCACTAAGAGGTTCCACCTCACCTTCCAGCCAGCTGCCTCAGAAAACTCTTGAATTTTACATCAACGTGTAGGGATGTGACCGAAAGAAAATTCAGACATACCCGACCAGTTCCGAGCACACCAACAATGAGTTTAGAGTGCATATTTCGCAATTTCTTGAGGCATGGACGTATTACTATTTTATTTTGCTTTATGTATAATGCAGTTTTTTTACTCTTCAGGAAAAGTCTGTTTTAATGTGTGAAGAGAATGGGGGAAAATGAGACCGATCTTCCACCGTGAAACTGTGACAAATAAGAACAAATTTAATACCACTAAAGTTTACAAAACCACAAAGGCTAATGGGTGACTTAAGACATGCTTCCAGTGTTGAAGATGTACGTAAAATTATTACATACTGATTATAGAAATCGCTGGAATCGTAAACGGCAGTTGAGATAGTAGTAAGTCTTATTATTCTAAGAAAATAGAGATTAAAATAAGTGAGTGAGAAGATGTTGGTCGTTCTCAGTCAATTCGTCTTCCTGATTATGCCACCGTGTTCCAGGCAGAACTTTTAGCGATTAGAGAAGCATGCAAATCCCTAGAGATCTGCAAGGAAGTTGGTGCAAGAGTAGCTATCTTCTCAGACAGTTAAGCAGCTATTAAGGCCTTAGACTCCAACTACATTTCATCAAAACTGGTCTTACAGTGTAGAGAGGAGCTGGAACTGCTCAGCCATTGGCTTGAAATTACTCTGATATGAGTTCCCGGTCATAGGAACATACGGGGCAATACGGGGAGATAGCGGATGAGCTAGCAAGAAAAGGTTCGACACTAGACATAGCAGAGGCGGTGACCCCACTCAACACATTAAAAGCATCCATTGCTTCACACTATCATGCTTTAGCCGAAAGAAGATGGAAGCAAATACCTACATGTATTACAATAAAAAACACATGGCCGTCATATAAAATCCAAAGGACGAATGACCTGCTAGGTTGTTCTCGACCAAACATTTCACGCATCACTGCAACCCTTACAGGTCATTCGAAAGTAGGGGATCACGCAGCTAGACTCAATCTATCCTTCAATCCTATCTGTGGAAGCTATCAAGCGGAAGCGGCGAAGGAAAGTCTGTTCCACTATTTATGTGAATGTCCGGGACTAGCCACGGCACGACTCCGATCCTTCGGTAAGCCTTTCCTACACCAAATTAAGGAGATCTGAAACATCGAGATAAAGGATTTGCTGCTATACGTGGACCTCACTAAATGGATCTGACTTGGAAACAAAAAAAAATACATCATCGCACGAGATAGTGGTAGTAAAACGGTGCTGGTCACTAATTAGGAGTATTTCAGTGGAAATGTGCAACCACCTCAACAACAAAACAATAACAACAAAACAATAAGAACAAAACAATAACAACAACAACAGATGTTGGTCGTTAGGTTAAGTCATATGGTTGCCCTTCAGAATGTTTATTTTATTGGGAATAGTTACACAAGTAGGGAACCAATCAAATTGTTCACTCACTGCGGCTGCATTCACTTAGATCACACCGCATTGGTCCAGTAGCTTTAATTGAGCTTGGTGACGACGTCCTCCCAGAATACTCCTCCACGCACACTTCCGTCCAACTTCAACTGCAATATTGAGGGTTTACGAGTCACCACGGAGATGAACTCTAAGTTTTTAACGCTAATGGAGTGCTCGTATTTTAAATAAAGCTAATAGCCCGACTCCCAGTCTAATTGTGGCAAGTGTAACTGCAGTTTTGCTCGTTATGTCCAAGGATACCACTTTGAGCGGGGCGATTTGCTGTGAAAGTAAAGGGAGGGGCCTCTTGACTGGTTTCCACATCATGCTTATGGAGGTAAAGCATGTAAAGCCACCTGAATCGTGAAAAAATTCAAAGTGCGGTTTACAATACTTCGAAGGCAAAGTAGTTCAGTGTTTAATTTATCTATGACTTCCATTCTCACTTGGTAGAAATGATCCAAGAAATATTTTCTTCATTGACGCACATTATTGCACACAAGTACGAGGGTGGAATGATAAGTCTTTAGAGTGAAAAACTAGACATTGGTTTTTTAACAAAAAATTGATTTATTTTTCAACATAATCTGCTTTTAAGTCAATACATTTTTTCCAACGCTTTTCTATTTATTCCTTCTCTAAAATAAGTGTTTTCAAAACCTTCAAAATAAGCATTTGTTTCAGCTATAACTTCACTAATTGACACAAATCTTTTTCCGCCGAGCCATTTTTTCATATTTGGAAAAAGGAAAAAGTAACTGGGAGCTAAATCTGGCGAATATGGCGGATGAGGGAGCAATTCATAGCCTAACTCATTTACTTTTTCCTGCGTTTTCCAAGATGAATGTGAAGGAGCGTTATCATGATGAAAGAGGGTTTTCTTCTTCTTCAAATGTGGCCGTTTTTGCTTAATATTTCGGTCCAATGTATCCAACAGAGATGAATAATATTCAGCTGTGATGGTTTTACCCTTTTCAAGATAATCTATGAAAATTATACCTTGTGCATCCCAAAAAATAGATGCCATAACCTTACCAGCTGATGCAACGACCTTTGCCTTCTTTGGAGCAATTGAGCCTGGATCTACCCATTGTTTGGACTGTTCTTTAGACCCTGGTGTATAGTGGTGGACCCACGTTTCATCCATCGTTATGAAACGACGCAAAAATTCCGATGGATTTCTGTTAAACATGTCTAAACCAACTTTTGAAGTCGACATACGGTTCATTTTTTGCAGAGGAGTTAGCAATCGCGGCACCCATCCTGCTGAAAGCTTTTTCATACCCAATTCATCATGTGTTATGTTATGCACACGTTCATAACTAATGTTCACAATGTCAGCAATCTGTCTCAATTTAATTATTCGATCTTGTGTGACAATTTTGTACACTTTTTTCACCGTTTCTGGAGTCGTTACCTCTTTTGGCCTCCCAGAGCGTGCTCATCTTTGGTGCTTATCCGACCACGTTTAAACTCGTTTACCCAATTGTAAACTGTTGCATTTGAGGGTGCATGTTCACCTAATACTGTCTGCAACTCCTCAATAATTTGTTTCTGGTTTAAACCTTTCAAATGAAAGTACTTTATAACAGCACGAAGTTCACTTTTTTCCATTTTTAATAAAAATACAATAGTGTTTGGCAAAAATAATTCTCAAAAAAGTACCGTTTGACCATATGTTATGAAATTTTGACAGCTCGCTTTTGACAGTTCACTTTTAACGATCACAATAATTAAGTAAATTAATGACCGATAGATGTCGCAATTCCAAAGACTTATCAATCCACCCTCGTACACACGTAGAAGAATATTTGATATTTTGATTTCAGCTCAATCGAGGGAAGTAATAACATCCGATATATCAAAGTGTGTCAATTGATATACCTTTGAAACAATTGAAAAACTATATTACGTATTTTTTTTTTTACTGTAAAGCCAGCTTAATAAACAGTTTGCAAGACCACAGAGTAAATTAATATTATTTTACTATTTTGCACTGCATACTTTACGCCACTTGTAGTTGCTAAAACAACTGATAAGAATGCAATCAAAATATTATTGCAATCATAATTTAACTGAAATGCAATTTTTTTCATTGGAAAATAAAATAAAGACATGGTAACTAAAAGGAGCGTAGCTAAAAAAATAAATCCAATCACGTTACGCAAACCAGCTTAAACTGAGTATGTTTACACACATACATACATACTTATGAATCAGTGTATTTGGTACATCCATGTGTGCATGTAAGAATTGTATGATTACGCATTCAAGTGGAAAATGAAAATATGAGATATGCGGAATTATATGAAAATATTGCAGAATACAAATAAAGAAGCAGAATGGGCGTATGAGCTGGTGTTCAGCTGGAATGACTGACGCCAGAAGAAGTGCGCAAAAAAGTGAGGCCAACGTACTCCACACAAAGAGCATTTAAATTAAAAAAGTACTAAAGTACAGAAGGGGTTGCATGAAAAACGTGTATATACGGTTACGGTCAATAAATTAACAACACCACGGGTGCAGTCAATTTAGGAAATATGATATTTTACTAATAATATTATATGTATTTCGTTTAAAGGATATTAATAGAATGCAAAAATTGACTTAAATGCCAAAAATTTGAATTAATTCTCTTGACGAATTTGCTCGACATTCGAATCAGTAAAAGTCTCAAAAATTATGGGTTTCAGTGGTTAATAATGTTTTAATAAAGACAACGATTGAAAATGTGTATTTGAGGGAAAGGTTCCGAAAGACGTCCGTTAGCGAAGATAAGCTAACTGGGCAATTTTAGTGATTTGGGTGAAATCAGTAACGTTTATATGAGGAAGTACTGTTTACATTTATTTCTCGCAGGAAGTATTTGACCTAAAAATGTTTTGAAGTGTAAGGAAAAAAACGAAACAGAATTACAGAAGATTTTCGTTGTAAAGTGAAGCTTGGTTTTGATCTTAAATGATACATACGTATAATATTATACTGGTAACATAATGCATGAGGGGTCAGCATATGACCACCCTTGGAATCATCGAGGACCCGGTATGCCTGTCATGCTTGGAGGAGGCGGATAGCACTGAGCACTTTCTCTGTGAGTGGCCTGCCTTTGCTAGAGCAAGGCTCGAGTATTGGGTTCCGATGTCATGAGAATGAGTAATATTCGTTCTCTAAAACTGTAGGATATTTACAGATTTGCCAAAGAATCTGGAAAATTCTCACAGGACTAACTATCTCCATCTCTGTCTCTATTCTTTCCTATCTCTTTCTTTGATACTTTTCTCCCTCCCTCCTTGACTATCTACTCCCCTTTCCAGAGCTTTAAATACAATGGGCTCTTTAGCCTGAGTGTTTTAGGAGCCACCAAATCTCCTGGTGCTCCTTGGCTCGACCTTTTCAAATTCAAATTCAAATTCAACATAATGCGGTCGTATTGAGATGATAGCTACCCAGTGTTATGAATTTTTGAATACGATTCCATATGTTTAACAGCAGAAGCGAGTAAATAAGATTGCTAGGCTGTGAATCGCACCGAAAGTATCTGGAAGCACTTAATGAAACTGGAAAGCTGTTCGAAAGTAAGTCAGTAAAAATTATTTGAATTGAAAGCAGGCAGATACGAAACTACAATTGATGGCTCGATAAGCTCAAAAAGCATGAGTTTCTGTGAAACAAATACATAATTCCAACGTTTACGTTCTGATATGCCAGACGAAAATGTTAACAAATCAAGGAAATCGTAGAGAGCAAGGACAACTGTGAAATAATTTCAGAGTCCTAACATTTGGAATTCGCAATACGTTGGTTCGAATCTCCGTGAAATACCAAATTAAGAAAAAGCTGTTTTCTAATAGCGGTCGCTGCTCGGCAGGCAATGACAAACTTCCGACTGTATTTTTGCCATGAAAAACCTCCTCATCTGCCGTTCGGAGTCGGCTTGAAACTGTAGGTTACTGCATTTGTGGAACAACATCAAGACGCACGCCATAAATAGGAAGAGGAGCTCGGCCAAACACCCAGAAAGGGAGCGCTAATTGTATATATATAATTATAATATATATATATATATATATATATTAGGGCGGGTCGATTTAAAAATCGCTCATTGCTCTGTGAAAATCGTTTTCTAGGGATCAAAATAAGAAACTTTGCCGAAGGAACCATACCTCTAAAACGAATTCTGATGTCCCCCAATATGGGTCGAACTTTTTAGTTCCTTTTCTCATGTAACAGCCAAAAATGGTGATATTTTGAAATGATTGTATGGGGAACCCCCCAGTGGAGTTCCAGGAGGTGTGCCACTGGCATGGGTGGATCGGCCGTACAAAGTTAGTGGGGGTCGGTCATACATTTCGACTCGATTGGAGCACCCTAAATTGGTCAAAGTGGGATTTTTCGTTCGACCCAAATTGAGGGACATCAGAATTCGTTTTAGAGGTATGGTGCCTTCGGCAAAGTTTCTTATTTTGATCCCTAGAATATGATTTTCACAGAGCAATGAACGATTTTTAAATCGACCTGCCCTAATATGAAAATTCTAAAAAAACCTCAACATTTATAACATTTAAAGGTGAGCATTTTTTCCTATACAAATTAATTTTTAAATTGTGTTCGGTTTTTGATACAGTGGAAAAAGGGCTATCGGAGCGAAATATCTAGTTCTATCTGTAGGTACCATTGTGTAACACTGGAACCTTACAGCTCACTTTTCATGACGCTCAATAGACGCTCTTAGGCAGCAGATAGTTGTTTTTTAAAAAAGTCAAACTGGTATTTTCCTAAAAACCTTGCTCTACTCCTATTTAAGGCTGGACAATTACGCAGGAAGTATTCTACTGTTTCTCCCTCTTCCTTGTATTTTAGCCTAGAACAGTGCCTACCTAACAGTCAATGACCAATGAAACAAGCCACAGCCTTCGAGATGGTCTTTCTTGAACGGTTGAGCCATTCTCCTAACCTTTTTTCTCTATCTGCGGCCAAATTAGCCTGGTTGTAACACAAGTATTTTCTTCTCTCCATGACATATTGGCTTCCTGGAGAATATTATTTTTTATCCTTGATTTGCAAGTTGCCATGGGTATTCCAATATTGCCTCTGTTTTCAAGCAGTGGAAGATTAGTATCCTTTCTGTGTAGCTAATCGGCCATATAAAGCTGACCTTGTAGATGATGCTAATATCCTGAGTTACCTTTGATCTTACTATAACTGCCTCCATTGATTTGTTGGCGGCCTGGGTATCCGAGAAGATATTCACCGTATTAATTTTGCTACGGCGTGTGTGTTAAGGTACACAGTTACCGCCTTTACGGCTAAGACTTCTGCCTGGTAGACGCGTACAGAAACCAAAATGACAAATAGTTCCCCAGTTCACTTTACCATTTGGAAACATAGTATATTTTTAAAAAGGAATTTCTTAATTTTTTTTTAATTAATTGCAAAAAGTCGTTAGGTTTTATTATATGTCCCTAGAACTTTCATCCTGAGTCGGAATTACTGCGTCCTCAAAATAGCAGTTCGCTTTACGACATGGAAAAATATTATATTTTTTTAATTAATTTCTTAAATTTTTTGTATTAAATTTAAACAAAAAGCCTTGGGGGTTTTATTATATGTCCCTAGAATTTTTATCCTGAGTCGGATTTATTACGTCCTTAAAATAGTTGTTGTACTGTAGGATCGTTCAGTTTAACTATCAATCCATTTGAGTATCATTTATACATATAAATTCTTTATATTCAAAGGGGAAACTCAGAGCAATCATTAAAAAATTACCCATATCAGAGCATTGCTAGTTTGTTACTATAATAGTATATGTTAATATGAGGAAGTTATAGGGAATATAATAAAAATATCAGCATTGATGAACGGCGAAATATATGACACAAAAAACGTCCTAGCAATAAAAAGCAAGTATTTATGTGTATGTACGTATGTGTTTCTGAAATATATGCCTAATTTTTTTACTTAAATTTGTAGCCTATGGTAAAAATTTTACTAGACGCTAAAATTGATACTGGCTAACTGGCTATTGGTTACCACTACTCCTGCTGCTTCAAATAAAAAATGCTAGAAACAAACTGTTGCAGAACATTGTCTCCAATACGCGTATTTGCTTTATTTGTATTTTTCTTTTGCAAGCGGCTGTGAGGACACAATTTGCATATATTTTCATAAACATTAACAAAAAACCGTAAGTAGGTATGAGCTGCTTGGCAACAATTTCACGCTAACAGCTGCTACGGCAACTACCAGCGGCAAATTCATTTCATTTTTTGGCAATATTCACATACACAATAGTTAAATAAACAGAAGTAAGTATTTGTTTGTAACGCAACTATGTAATCTTCGCTCGCTGGCCTGCATATGTACATTTTCCAGTGCTTCAAGCATACACACGGTGCTGTGCGCTGATCGACGCATTGATAGCGAGCTGCGATGTAGGAGGCGGATGAGTAACTATTTAATATAGCGCGCCTGTGTGTGTGCATCTGTGTGTGTTAGTATAACATATGGTGGCAGTGGCTGCGGTTAACGCCGATAAACAAATATGCGTATTCAATAAAGTAAGAATAAAAACGTGTGCAAAAATATTAAACCGAGGCAATTCGATGAGCAGATGAACGATGAGTTGGGCCCAGTTGTTTTTCTGTTAGCGCACCTCATCTCATCTCTATCTGCACTAATCCTGACAGAAAAAAATTAAACTAGTATTTGAACATTCTAGTTCAGATACTGGTATATAATAGAAGAAATATGATATCTGATATGTTCAAGTCAATATGAATGTCAATTTGTAAATTTTTTACTACGAAGGCTTAATACTCGTCGATAGATAAACCAATATATCGAAATGATTAGAGCATATTGATTCAGCTACTGGTTCGAACCAAATACTTAATTAAGATGAATGAAAAGGTGGTACCAGAAAATCGTACATTACTGGTGTATATTATTTTTGTACACAAACAAAAAAACAAAAATACCGAGTGTGAAGTATTAAGTTTGTCTCTTATAGATTTGTGAAAAAAGAGTCTATCCCCAAAACAATGGAGTACAACATTGGCTTGACCCAAGGAAAAAACAGCCCTAGAAGCATCGTTTTTTTCCAAAAATGAGTCATCACATAAAAATCTTCGCTGCAACAGGATACATAAAATATTAATCCCCAATTTACCTAGCATTCATTTTATTTATGTTCCTCAGCGAATACTTTAAATCGTATTTTTTTATTAGTTTTTTAATTAGATTCAATTTGTTTTAATTCTTTTAAAATTTACTTGAATTTACTTTTAAGTTTGAACCAAATTTTGATTTTTTTTTTATCAATTACTGTATCTGAAAGATGTTTCATTTAATTGAAAAAACAAAAAAACCTATTCTGTATACACTTTCAATATGAAATACAATATTTGAAATCGTTGTACTGCAATTAAATGGCTATTTTAGAAACATATTGGAGAATTTTTGTTTTTGCTAATATGAATATGGCGGCCGCCGTAGCCTAATAGATTGGTGAGTGACCACCATTCGGAAGTGCATAGGTTCGAATATCCGTACATGAAACAGCAAATGGTAGAAAAAGTATTTTTTATGGGGATCGCCCCTGGGTAGGCAATGGCAAACCTCTGAAAGCATCTCTGCCATAAAAAATGAATGCAACAAAAGCACAGAAAAAAAGTAATGCTCCGAATAGAGAGCTTGTGCGGAAGTTGCGACGTAAGCAACAACAGCAAAGGCAACATCCTCAAAACACAATTTCATTCATGTCACAAGTGAATGCGGCAAAATGTGAGCAACGGAAACAAAACGCAAAAAATAACAGATATGGCGAGCAAATGCAATGAGTGCTGTATGTGTATTTGGTGTATGAGAGAAATGAAAAAAGGAGACTAGAGTTGCTTAGACAAGTAGTATGTATGTAATTGTGGCAGAGCTTGGCTCGGTTTAGAACGATCAAAAAATCGATTTTTATCTTATTGCATAAATCGTTAGTATAACTACTCAAGAATATGTGGTAAAAATGTTAAAGCAAAATTCGCATTATTCCCGATTCTATGAGCACTTAAGTGACTGCCCGTCGGTTCCGCACCGTAGCGCGCGTTAGTTAGAACGACGTTTTTCTCGAAACTACTTTTTTTTAACTGGTGGGCGTTTTAGCTTAAAAAGTTATCGACCAATCGTTCTAAAATTGTCGGGATTTTTTTTTTTATTCAATTCTAATCTACATGAACCTAATTCTGGGATTATATTATTATTTAAAATGTGGGTTTTTAAGCAAAATAGATGAAAAAATGTGGTATAAAAAAACTACTTTGTGTTCAAGCGCCTCAAAGGCATGCAATTTTTAATATTTTTTTACCACAATTAGGTTCATATTCTTAGGAAACACGTTGTTAATAAAAAAAAATTGCTGTTGATTTCAGAGAAAAATTGCAACTTTAGGAATTCCCACCAGCAAGGCACTCGGATGGCGATCGTCCATGGACAGCACGCTCTAACGCCACTATCTCCCACGGAAATAGCTTCAAAAAAATTTAAAAGTGTACCTAAAAATATAAATAAAATATCCTCTAAACTTAAACAATTTCTGATTATTCCTTCTTCGTTCAAAAAATGCTCGAAAAACAACAAAATTTTGGCTTCCTAAACCGGTTTCCACGCTTAAGAAACAAGAAAAAAAATCATCGCACATTATTGGATACCTTTAAATTAATTTAAGATCCCTTTAAAAAAATTCCAATAATACATAAAGGGTGTTTTTTTTAGAGGTTAGGTTTTCAAGTTGGCACTATTTTTTTCGTAGATGGTCTTTTTGACAGCTGTCACTTGATTTATGCTCAGTTTGGTTTGCCATTTCATAATGAACAGACTTACACCTGAACAACGTTTGCAAATCGTGCAAATTTATTACGAAAATAATGGTTCGGTTCGCGTGACGCATCGAAGAAAATTTTGTTCAGCGATGAAGCTCACTTTTGGTTGAATGGGTATGTCAATAAGCAAAATTGTCGCATTTGGAGTGAACATAATCCACAAGCCATTGCTGAGACGCCGTTACATCCTCAAAAAGTCACTGTTTGGTGTGCTCTATGGAATTTTCGTGGTTTTCGTATAAAGTAATTGTGGCTTGTGGGTATAAATATATGTATGTATGTATTGTACAAATAAGGATCTATGTACATATGGTATATGCAATAATTCTGAGTTGGAACCAGAACCTTAAAATCCCTTCACTCTCTGAGTGAACTAATCCCTGTTGCTCGAGCACGTTCTAGGTCTCAAACCATTCCGTTGATTATGTACGTACATATCATTGAATGCCTAATAGTATCCAGTAAAGACGAGTTGATCCTAACTGATTTTCAGAGTATCTAAAGTGAGCTGCGAAAAATGAAAAATGCGCAGCTGAACTGAACGAATTCGGGAATACTCTCTTTAAAGATTAGTCACATAATATTTATTGATTAGTTCACAATGATATTAGGAGAGAGATGCATGGGGAGCAGCTGGATAATAGACTCTGAGACCGAGTGCTTAATTAGTTGGCAAACATACAGATATAACTATATACTCGGATATGAATATATGAATGTATATTTACGGGATCCTCTGCAATGATTCCGCCTTATTGTTCATACCATCAGTCAACTATACGGATGCACAAACTATTTTTATTAAGAATTCCTCTTTGTAGTAAATGCATTGCCGCTCACACCGTTATCACACCAAATCTAGTGATGTACGAGTACGAAAAACGAACCACACAAGAGGAACGAGTGCAAAACCAACACCAAAGGCAACCACAAATTCACGCTGAAACGATATGAAATTAGTAAATGTTGGCTGAAAGTTCGCTGAAAAACTGAAATCTATGCACGGGAACACACAATTGTGAACGGTTGTGCACGTATGTATGGGGCACACGGCAGCATTGGTAGCATTTTTGCCACCACTTTTGAATATCTGATGTGCTTGAAAAAGCTGCCAACTCGAAAAGTACTGCTGAAGTGCATCCATACATGCATACGCGTTGACATAAATATTACGCGCATAAAACGTATAAGTGCAGTTGTAAAAATACTTTTACTTTACAAAATACTATAAAATTTTCTGATTGCTTTACTTTTTTTTTGATTGCCTAGAGAGTTGTTCTCCTTCTCACCCTTTTTGCTGCATTTTTTTTATTTTTATTTTTGATTGCCATGTTTTTTGGAAATTGGGAACGTTCACACATTCTGCTAACTAAATATATGTTTGCTTATGAATATGAGGCAGTAAATGCGAGCTGCCGACATATGAAATATTGGTTTGTAAATGCTTTCAGTCAGTTGTTAAATGTTGTTCTTGGTTTTGGAAAGCGCGTTCAAGCCTCGAAAGCCCGAGTGTGTGTATGGAAGAGTGTGGTTGAGCTTGAGTGGAGTTTTGCTGGTGTTTTATTATTATTTTACATCAGTGCTGCCATGTTATTACAATGGAAATTGTGTCAATAACTGGAAAATGATGCGCTTCTCCTTCCTTGCTTTCTTTCTATCATTTTTCTCGTATACATATATGTATGAATGAGCTTACTTCAGGCTGAAGTGGAGTGTTAAAGTGTATGCATTTATATTCAGATGAAACAACTATTAAGCAAGTACTGTATGAAAAATTATCAGCATAATTTTTTTAAACTATAAATTTTAAGTTGAATTTTACTTGTTGGAAGAGAAGCACGAAAAGGTTAGAATATGAAACTGCTTCTTTTGTTTCACGATATCAAATACAATTGAAAAAACCAAAGTAAAAAATAAAACAAATAATATTTGGGGTGTGCGTCCTCATGTTGTTCTACAAATGGATGGACCTACAGTTTTGAGCCGACTCCGCTGTTTTTTAGATGCAATTGAAAAACGTTTGATAATTTTTGGGAATTAAAAATTGTGACCAATTTTTTTAAAATTTACAAAAACAAACATTAAAGGCCCTGAATTTGAATTTGAAAAGGTCGAGCCAAGGAGCACCAGGAGATTTGGTGGCTGCTAAAACACTCAGGCTAAAGAGCCCATTGTATTTAAAGCTCTGGAAAAGGGGTAGATAGTCAAGGAGGGAAGGAGAAAGGTATCAGAGAAAGAGATAGGAAAGAATAGAGACAGAGATAGAGATAGTTAGTCCTGCGAGAATTTTCCCGATTCTTTGGCAAATCTGTAGTTCTTTTCCGATTTTTGGCAAATCTCCAGTTTTAGAGAACGAATAGTACTCATTCTCATAACATCGGAACCCAATACTCGTAGTCGCGCTCTAGCAACGGCAGGACAGTCACAGAGAAAGTGCTCAGTGCTATCCGCCTCCTCCAAGCATGACGGCATACCGGGCCCTCAATGATTCCAATGGTGGTCATATGCTGACCCCATGGGTTGTGTCCTGTAATGATGCCGACCATCAACCGAATCTCTTTCCTTCTAAGTTTTAGTAGAAAGTTTGACAGTTTTCTGTTCGGACTTGTCACAAAACACTTTGCAGTTCTGCAGCGTTCTAGACCGGACCATCGCTCTTTATGTAGATTGCCTACACAATCGCTGATCAAATTCATGATTCCTGCGGAACTGATTCCGATTATTGGCTCTTGCCCTTGTGGGGGAACCGCTGATCCACGGTTGGCCAATTCATCGGCAATTTTGTTTCCTTGAACACCGGAGTGTCCCGGAACCGATATAAGTACCAGCCTGTTTAGTCTTGCGACAGAATTAAGGTTCTTCTTACATTCTTGTACAATCTTTGAGGTTTGCTTCGCGTTCTCCAGGGCCTTCAATGCAGCCTGACTGTCACTGAAGACTCCAATCTGTTTCCCGCTCCAAAGGCCCTACTATTTATGTAATTTTTCAGTTGATTTAAGTCAAAATTTCCGTGGAATTATTGCTGCATCAAATTTCTTAAACTCTTTTTCGGACCGGAACTAAAACTATCAAATATTTCTGCAAATTATGAGAAAACAATTTTATTAGGTGCGCAACTAAGTCCTCGCTGTTTGTGAATAGATGCGCGCGCAGCAGTGTGTGCTAGTCGATTCTAACATAACCTAAACGTCATAAGCCAAGCTTAGACATATGGTAAACAAACTGCTTCGACACATTAGTGATTTTGTTTTGGTGTCATATACTCTTGGTTTTATGAAAACATCTGACTTTGTGCCGAATAATCGTCATTTGCGGGAGGTATTGATTTTCCTCTTTCATTCGAAAAAACGTTGCCTGAAGCGCTTCGAGAGCTACAAAAAGTTTATGGAGATATTGCTTTAAATGAAACAACGAGCCGAGATTGGTTCCGTCGCTTCAAAGACGGTGATTTTAATGTTGACGACAGTTCGCGTGAAGGAAGGCGACAGTTCGCGTCGAAGACGCTGAATTGGAGGCATTGCTCAATGAAGATCCGTGTCAAATGCAAGAAGAGCTTGCTTCAGTATTAGGAGTTACCAGTCAATCTATTTCTAAGCGATTGCATGCTTTGGGAATGATTGAGAAACAGAAACAGGGGACTTGGGTTCCTTATGAGTTAAAACCAAGGGATGTTGAACGTCGTTTTTTCGCCTGTGAACAACTGCTCCAGCGGCAAAAAAGGAAGGGTTTTCTTCATCACATCGTGACGGGTGATGAAAAATGGATTCATTACAGCATTCCAAAGAAAAGAAAGTCATGGGGACTGCCCGGTCATGCTTCTACGTCGTCGCCTCGACCGAATATTCACGCTGCGAAGGTTATGCTATGTATTTGGTGGGCCCAAGTTGGTGTTATTTATTATGAACTTTTAAAACCAATCGAAACCATCACTGGGGATCGGTATCCACTTCAATTGATGCGATTGAGCCGAGCACTGCGCGAGAAGAGGCCGCATTACGAGGAGAGGCATGAAAAAGTGATTTTACAGCATGACAACGCTTGGCCTCTCGTTGCCAAACGCGTTAAAACCTAACTGGAAACACTGAAGTGGGAAATCCTACCCCACCTGCCATATTCTCCAGATATTGCGCTGTCCGATTATTACCTGTTCCAATCGATAGCACATAGTCTAGGTGACTAGCATTTCCACTCATATGAAGACATCAAAAAATGGCTTGATCCCTGGATAGCCTCAAAAGATGAACAGTTTTATCGCGACGGTATACGAGATCTAACAGAAAGATGGGAAAAAGTAGTAGCCAGCGATGGGCTATGGATGATTCATTTGTAACCATTTTTTTAGAATAAAATTGTATTTTCATCAAAAAAAACTGCGAGAGCTTAGTTGCGCACCTAATATAATAACAGACTGTAGGTCCTCAGCAACACCTTCTGGAATTTTCTGACTAATGTTTTCGTAAATCATAGAAAAAGAGTTCTTTGCCTCTCTTTTGCCTTCTTCTCTTAGCTCTTCTTATCCCTAGAGTACTATCGTTTGTCAACTTATTTCACTCATTTTGTCATTTTCTTTCTGCTGCAAAGGCGATAATATTATTTGTGTGGTTATGAACATATTTATGCACTTAAAAAGGGTTTTTTTTAACAAATATCAAAATTTATAAAGTTTAATAAAAAGACATTAGTTTACTTTTCCATTTGTAAAAGAATAATTTACCTAGTTCGACACTTCGACGAGTCGATGATCATTAGTACTACCATACGAAAAAAAGAACGAGAAACTTGGGGGTTAAATGTTCCACAAAAAACATTATGGTGAAATTCCTCTACACAATAGTGGAAATAATATTTTTATCATAAATCGTATTCTAACACTTTTTGCTCCCACAACAACAATTTCTGTGACCAAAATTCGGAGACTGTGATCCAAAATAAAAAAAACTGAAACATGCTTACAAAAGATGATGTACTATCAGGATTGTTGGAAAGTGTTATTTAAAACAAAAAAAAATATTAAAATTGTTTAAGTGTTTTCTCCTCAAAAAACTTGTCTGAGGATGTACTATAGTTATTCGGACATTTACGATTTTTTCCATATAAATTTTAAAAATAAATGTTTGCCACATGAATACTTTCGACAAATGTCGATAGAAAATAGTGAAAATAAATCTACGCAATCCATGCCTAAACTCCATTATCCTGTATTCTTTGCTCTAACCTACTACTCGGCAAATATTTTTCCATACTGCTAATAAGGTGTCATTGGCCTTTCCCCAAATGTTAAAAGGAAAGAGCTTGTGATGTTTTCCTTCAATATATACTCCGCCCTGGTTATGTGCATAGAAATTGCTTATAGCCCTCAGTAATTCAGGATTATTTTCGCCCCTCATACCTACATACTCATACTCAAAGTAGATATTCTATATGATATATTTTGCCTTGCATTTACGGTTTTGTAAGCGTAAACAAAAGTCGGCCTCAAATTTATGTGTCTGCTCTTCCCAAAAGTGCATCGAATTAAGTACCACAAATTTCAGATCTTAACTTTAAAACAACACTTTAATGCTTCTTTTCTACTAATTTACCCATCGACAAGAACTTTAAATTTGATATAAATTTTTCTTTTTACTCTCTCGACCACTAACCGCGCAAAACATGCTGCCCAATTAAGATAGAGTACGTGCTCTTTTAATATGATGTAAAAGAAAATCGCAGCAAAAAGAAGTAAAAAAGTTAAAAAATACAAGTTTAAAGAGAGCGTGCAGTAAATAAAGCAACAAAGGGACAACTTCAGAAAATATAGGACAGCTGGAAATATAGCAGCAAATTCACTATTGCCGCTAGACCACTGCGGCTGGCTAATGCCTCCGGCGGTTTTGCACTGCCAATAACCACCCATCTCTGGTAATGAGTATATTTTTCCATATTCCATATTTGTTGTTGTATGATTTGTAGCTTTGGTTGCAGCTGGTTTTCATTACAGGGTCCAGCACTCGAAGTGTAACCAACTTCAGACCGCTCGCGCAACTGATGCACGCGCATCAGCTGCCTATTAGTTGGCTAAATGCCAGTCCACAGTATAGTTAAAAAGCGCGCGGAAGCATGGCGACAGTAAACGCGAAAGAAGAAAATCAGTAATGGATTTCAAATGTAATAGTGTGATTGCATTAGGTATATTTGGCTGGAAAATCAAAACCAGCGATTGTTCGTGAACTCGAGCACTGATAGCATCGCGAAATGTCATGGAGGTGGTCATCAAAAGACTGCAACGTCACGTGAAATGGTTGAAAAAGTGAAGAACCGACTTGAGCGAAATCCCCGACGAAGTGCCAATCAAATGGCGAGAGAACTGAAAATATCCGCCGCATACTGAAAAATAAAAATGATCTCAAAGTCAAGCCTTGCAAGATCCAAAAGGTGCATGATCTCACAGCAAAGTAGCAAGAAGTTAACTTGAGAAAGCGAAGGAGTTGCTTCGCTTGGCCGAAAGCGGTCAATTTCCGAGCATTGTGTTTTCTGACGAGAAAATTTTTCAAATTGAGTAATTCCCCAAACGAGTAAACAAGTAAACTCCCAAAACGATTGGGTCTATTTGACCGACCGAATTTGTAAGGGTTTCAGCGAAAACAAAACACTATTTTTGGGAATTTTTTTCTTAAACATGGATTGAGCAAATTTATTCAAACCTTTTGCACACTATTAAGCATACTTTTAGCTATACTCTGTAATTTTTTCATGCGGAAATACTTTAAAATAAGCCGGTGACACACCATGTCCGGGAAGGTCTTAAAAAAAAAAAAACATTTTGCAGTGATCACTGTATCTGGGTCGGAAATTATCTGAAACCAAAAGCAATTCAAATTTAGTCAAAGTATCATTAAATCTTCTTATTTTTCTTCGTTTAAAAATTTTTGGCGGCGGTCTAAAGTGAAAACTTCTATTTTCGACGAAAATTTCCACCATTTTGTGGGCGGGAAACCCCTTTCATGTCAAAAAAAACTATAAACTAAACGTTGGGGGGAGGTACTTTATATGCAGAAAATGTGTGCCAAGTTTGGAATGACACATATACACAACATTCTAAAGTCAGGTACCAAAACCCCACTACCATTGTTTTCAATTGATCTAAATCTAAACCAAAATAATAAAGATATATATTACGTAACATCTTTGCTTCATTGTAAAATAAATTTTAAGATGCCAGTCTGTGTTAAACGCGCTGGAGAACACAAAACAAGTGACTGCAAACTAAGTATGGACAACAACAACACTAAATGTGCCCTATGTGGAGGAAATCACACTGCAAACTACAAAAATGACATGCTAAACTCCATAAAACAGGCAATAATTCAAAAAGACATTCAAAAATCAAAAAGACGCTCAAAATTATAATCTGCCTGCTACATCTGACACAGCCAACAAACCAATCGAGAGAGTAACTCCGGACGAAATTCGGCGCAAAAACAAGGCCATAAACAACAAAAAATCTCTTGGATATGACAAAAACAATGGGCAAATATTAAAAGAGCTACATGACGATGGAATAAAATACTTAAGAAATATCTTTAACTCATCCATTAGACTTAAATATTTCCCCCTTCCATGGAAAGTTTCAGAAATATATAGCATTGCCGAAACCAAATAAAGACTCTAGTAAACCATCATCATATAGACCTATAAGCCTCTTACCAATTCTTTCAAAACTATTTGAAAACTTGACCCATGATCGTCTTGACCCCATCATACAAGCTAAGAACATAGTTCTCTCCCACCAGTTTGGATTCCGACATAAGCATTCAACCATTCAACAAGTGCACCAACAAAATCATTCATGAAATTGACAAGAAAAACTACTGTGTTGGAACTTCTTTCGACGTAGCGAAGGCTTTTGACAGCGTATGGCTTCCAGGACTACTATATTAGTTAAAACAAATATTCGTACTGCGAAGTTACCTAAGCGACCGGTACTTCTATGTTAAATATCAGAAATGGATGCCGGAGTACCACAAGGCACCGTACCATTGTTGTATATAATTTACACATATGACATTCCCTATCCAAATGGCGACAGCATGATTGCTACTTTCGCCGACGACACAGTATTATTACGTCTGATAGGAATATAAATGTCGCTTCATTGAAGCTACAAAATCTAATTCACACAATGTTGACTTGGTTTCCAAAATGGGCAAGTAATATATACCAACTGGAAACATGACCATCGTACGATAACAATTAATAACACAGTCGTCACTCAAAACACAAAAACTAAATACCTGGGCATTATCATTGAGGCAAAACTGACGACCTAAAAATTGATCCCATAAAAGACGTAATCCAGAAATACAGCACGAAACAGACACAAAAATTACTAACCCATTCGAACAAAGAGGTACAAAGAAATACCGCACATGGAGCAGACGCAGAAGTTAAGACTAAAGCGAATCACAGCAACAGCATTAGCAGATGCAAAAACTATTTTGACAAACTAAAACTAAGTATATTACTGTTGCTAATACATTAAATGTAAGCTATGTAACTATTCATTCAAAGACGTTATTTAAATGCTGATTTCAAGTAACAATTAATCTCCCACCTAAGCTATAACAATTACTACTTTGAGACTAACGATGGCTTCTCGAATATCTTCTACAGATGTTGAGGGGTGCAATCCTTCTTTCTTGTTTTAATTTATATGCATGTTTTTTTCTGCTAATGCCTTGGTTATTGTAGCATATTTTTCAGCTGAGAAGAGTTGGATTTTAACTTCGCTTCCACTAATAACTTTTAATTCGAAGCCGCCTACAGCTATATTTAAGAGCAGTTCATTTAATGGCTGCATGTTACTCACACCTGATACAAAAATCGGGAGGGGCTAGATTCCTTGCGCGTTTGTGGTGGTGGAGAATCATGTGCGGTTTCCTCTTCATCCAGAATGGTGAAACGATTTGAACTGTCTGACTAAGGTGTTGCGTGTCAATAGTTGTCAAGTTTTGACTATTTTGTTCTATTAGGTGGAAAGCTACCTGGACCAGGCCTTCCTCGCTTCGCTGTTACATGATGCCTCGTTGGAGCTGCGTACTTGATTGTCTGCTTGTAGTGATGCTGGCAGACATTTGTTTGGCGACGGCATTGTGTTTATGCCTTAAGTGGTTTTAAGAAGATTGTAAAACAAATTTTCGCTTTACAGCACTGTTCCCACCGTATTCCCCAGATCTGGCCCCCTGTGAAAGGACGACGCTACGCTACGATTGACGAGATAAAGACGGCATCGAAGGAGGAGCTGAACAAGATGAAAAAAATGATTTTTTGAAGTGTTTCGAAGATTGGAAAAAACGTTGGCACAAGTGCATAATATCTCATGGGGATTGCTTTGAAGGGGATGAAATAGATAGTATTGAAAAAAAAACACAAAATTCGCGATACTTTTTGAACACACCTCCTACTATTGAATTTTCACTTTTTTAGTCGTTAATAATGCACACTGTATACAGTCGAAACTATATTCTTGCACACTTCAATACTTGTGGGACATTTTTTTTTTTCATTACGTAGTCAGTACTTGAGGCATAAGCAAATTTTTACCTCGATAATTTTTCGGTTTGTCCTTCTTTTTTGCTCATTTTGCGTTGCAGTTTTGAGAATGAAGCTCGGGGAAGTACGCAGATGTAATTCTGGTAATCAAATTTTTTGAACTGAATCAGCTGAATGAATTTGGGGGAAGTACCGTCTAATTCATTTGCTGACGAAATTATAGTTTCGCATTAACTTTTGTATGATGTGGTCCCATAATGGCAAAGAAAAAATTTAGGCTGCTTACAATAAAAACAAAAAACTGAAATTCTGAATGTGCATAGAGAAACAATAACTCGTATTAAAAAATATGAACAGACCGTAAAGACGTTTGTTACGCCGTATATATCCGGTTCAGGTAAAAGGCTTTCCTTATGATTTCTGAGTTTACAAACATGAAAAAGACGTTACTCAATTAGTTTGCGGCTTAAAAGGCAAAAACCTTACCAATCACAAGTGACATGGTAAAAGTTATACGCCAAGTTATTACATGCCAAAATGCAGGAAAATCCTGGAGGCTTCCACGCCAGCAATGATTGGATTGTAAACTTTAAAAATAGGCAGGAAATACGATGGCTACAAACTTGCAGAGAAAAATTATCAAATAAGAATGACTCCACCAACTCATTTTTGGAAAAATTCAACAAAACAATTACGGTTTTAAGTTTGGCAAAAGAGTAAAGAGTGAAAGCTTTTCATAAACTGTAATAAAAAGGACTGTAATGCTTTTGATTGTTATGAGCCATGGTACTTCGATGCACTTCATTACACCAACATCATTTTTATGTGCACATTTAATCGATCGCTCGTAAAAGCAAACGAGTACGAGAGCGGTTCGATACATTCCGGAGTATAAAAAAATCAAAATTTTGCCTATCAAGAATCCTTTTGCAAAAACACGCATTCTCTTTTTTATGGATCTGTGAAATAGTTTTATTGTGACATCCGTTAGAAACTAATGCCTCAAGCTTGTTGAAAATTAAAAAACAAAATGGATCCCGTCGGTCAAAATTTACAATTCATAATCGTCGCAGAGTTTCCCACAGGCTTTTGCTGACAGTTTTTTTTTGAGATACCCGCAATAACCAATATATTGGTTCGATCGTATCGAAGCCGATTTTAAGCAAAATGAACAGAAAGCAAAAATGTTCCCTTTATAAGCGACCAAGTACGCATTCACAGAGGAAAACTTACATAATTTATGTAAAAAAGATACCAACGTTTTCTCCAGGTTTAGCCCATCGCGTATATTTCCTGCTTCCAAGATTGAAGAAAAATGGCTGTTATGCTAAGATAATCTCTATAGTTGAAAAATAAAATATGGGACTTATTGACATACCCTCATACCCTCTGTGACTGGAGCAAAATCAGAGCATTATTGTTGTAAGCCGAAACTTTAACGCCCGCACCTCTTAAAAATAGTATTTGATTGTTTGTGTGAATACTTATACGTACTTACCCCCGGTGGTCGCCTATTGTGCCCTCTTTGTTACACAATAAGCACTCAACTTTTTATTTGTACTTTTACGATTTATCAAAAAAACCTTGGGTGTTAATGCAGTACTGTTGTTACTCCATTAATAAAGTTTTCAAAGGTACCGAGATGTTTTTTGTTGATGGTTTGGCTGTATGTTTTTTCTAAAGGCATTTGAAGTAAATTACCTGAAAGCAACGAGAAAATCATAAATTAATAATCATAAATAAATACTCAAATTATTTAGAGTAAATGAATACATTAGTGAAAACATAACTGTCAATGAGAATCACTGGCTTAAAACAATATAAAACTTTAACCAGTTGCATAAAGTTTCGCACTTCTTAGCAATTTTTTAAATTAAAATTTAAATTAAAATATTTCAAATGTTGTTGCTGCTTTTGTTTAGTTTTTTTCTTATTTTGATGTATAAATTTTATCTGCGAAAATTATCTGCGATGCGTACTTTTGGCTAGCGCCTCCTGAAGTCATATGAAAAAGTTGCATTACCAGTGAAAAATTTGTAACCAAATTTTAAAAATGCAAAAATTGCCACATAATCGAATCAAAGTACATACTTTTTTCTGGAAATTTAGTTAATATAATTTAAAGTTTACTCTTTTCGTTTTCTTTTTTTAATATACTTAACCCTTTCGGTCCGAACGGGACTTATATGTCCCGGCAATGTTTGAAGATACCTACAATTTTGATGGGACAAAAGACTTTTATTTCCCCCATTGCAACTATTAAACATAAAAAATAATTTGTATTTCCGTTAGCGGCTTTCCGTACCGAAAGGGTTAATGGTAGAAATTACAAAAAGCAATATTTATATAAATTAAAAAGAATATTTGTGTACGGTTTTTTGGCCAAGATGCGATATACTGATATCAAAGCTGCTGAGTAGGGAGCGAAAATGAACACTCTTACTTCCTATATTCACAGCGCCAGCTGGGAATAACTTCGATTATCAATTCGGTTTTTACACGGCATTACAGAGCCCTGGTAGAAGATGTTATAGGCGTTAATACACAGAATATTATCCACTGGGTGCCAGGTCAAGAGGAAAATATGAGGCATGCATCTACCAATCACTTTTATATGAGGGTTTCAAATTTGAACTTAATTTCAAGAAAATCCTTGTGCTCCTTGGGAACTGATTTATTAAATACATTGGGATTTTGCCATGCAGGAATATTTCCATGGACAATATTTTGAAACACAATGAAACAACGCCACTTTCGATTATAAATATTTATCGCAAAACTTAAAAAGCAACCCTCGAACTTTGCCCACGTTAGAGTTCCTGGGGAAGTCTTTTAATTTTAGTTCAACTTCAAAACCGACTTGCGCCACGTAAATAAAGAAGGATAGTATGGAATATTTTTCGTTTGATTTTGATATTTGAGAATTGTTTGGATATAAGGTAGCAATTAGTAAATCAATACAAATTTAACTAAAGGAAGAGAGAAAAATAAAGATGAAGCTAGTACAAAATCAATATACCAATACCAATTCCAGCCCCAAGCAATCTACCAACCTATTCATAAGTGGGCAAAAACTAACGAAAATGTCACTACACATGAAGAAAATATACTTTCAAAAATATTGCAAAAACTATCAGAACAACAAGAATTTAACAAATCCCTGGAGCAAAGGTTGCAAAATCTTGAATTTAAAATTTATCAGTCAATTACACATGCCTAATTTTTTAAAAATAATGTTATGGAAAGCGAACGGTCTCCCAAAGCACCAGCAAGAATTGGAAATGATTCTCAATTCAGAAAAAATCGACATTTGTTTAATTGCTGAGACGCATTTCACTAATCAAACTTTTTTCAAGATCAAAAACTTTCAAACTTATCACACTATTCACCCAAGCAACAGTGCACGAGGCGGAAGTGCCGTAATTATTAGAAGCAACACTACGAACAAGAAAAAGTCAGCACCAATGAATTCCAAGCCACCACCATCACAATTAATGCTGGAGGTGATCTAGCATTGACAGCTGTTTATAGTCCTCCAAGGCACCAAATCAAATACGATCAATATGTACATCTTATTGAGCGTCATAAAACAAAATTCATTATGGGCGGTGATTGGGGATCTAGGCTAACAACCACTAAAGGAAGGGAGCTCTTAAAAGCGCTTCAACAAACAAACTGTAACACTGCATCTCCATGGATGCCAACGTATTGGCCATCTGATCCACAAAAAAATCCGGACCTTATCGATTTCTTCATCACCAGAAAAGTCTCCAGTGCATATCTTAATATTGAAAATGGGCTAGACATGAGTTCAGATCACTCGCCAACCTATCTAACTCTCAGCGAAACGGTAGTGTTACGTGATCCAGTTCTCAAATTAACTAGTCAATTTACCGACTGGGATTATTTCCGCAAAATGCTAGAAGAATCTGAAAACAATACGTTTCCAAAGGAATCAACAACTAAGATATATGACGAAGTTTTAAAACTGACGAAAGAAATACAACACTCTGCTTGGTCGAGCACACCTCATTTAATGAAAATTTCCGCTGGCCATAAATACACAAAAGATATAAAAGAAATGGTGCTAAAGAAGCGAAAAATGCGGCGTAGGTGGGATCAAACAAGATCACCTGTTGATAAAGCAGCGAAAGATCTGAGCCATAAAATTAAAGAATACAAAAATCAATAATTTAAAAACTACGCACAGCAATTAAATAATAAAAGAGACACAAACTACTCACTATGGAAATGCACCAAAAAGCTTAAACAGCCAGCTAACCATAATCCACCAATCAAAGTAGACAATAATGGGTGAGCGAAAACCAACATAGAAAAAGCAAACATATTTTCAGATTATCTAGCAAAAATCTTTACACCCAATAGCAACACATCACCATTACTAAATAATGATGGCATAGCCAATGATAATTATGGCGATATAGTACCCATAACTGAAGATGAGATGTGCGCCGAGATACAAAAGTTGAAGTCGAAGAAATCTCCAGGGTTTGATTTAATAACTGCCGAAGTCCTCAAACAAGTTCCACGAAACATCATTACTAAGCTAACAAACATAATGAATGTTTGCTTTAAGCTGCAATACTTTCCAATCTATTGCAAAATAGCTGATGTCATCATGATTCTAAAACCAGGAAAGCTTCCAAACGATGTAGCATCATATCGACCAATTCCACTGTTGCCCATCTTATCAAAACTGTTGGAAAAATTTTTGATAAAGCGCCTGAGCAATATCATAGAAAATAAACAAATAATACCAATACACCAATTTGGATTTCGCGCGCGCCACTCAACTATTGACCAAATTCACAGAATTACTCGTATCATCGAGAACACATTTGAAGAAAAAAAATGTCTGTTCGGCTGTATTTCTCGATGCCTCTAAAGCTTTCGATAAAGTATGTCATGCTGGCCTGCTGTGGAAAATAAAGAATGTACTGCCAACAAAATGTTTTAATATCTTAAAAACCTACCTGTCTGAGCGCTATTTTCACGTCAGATACGAAGATGAGTTCTCTGAACTGAAAGAGATAAAAGCTGGTGTGCCGCAAGGAAGTGTGCTTGGTCCCCTTCTCTATCAACTTTTTACTCACAACCTGCCAAACAGCAGAAATTGCTTTACAGCAACATTTGCTGATGACACTGCAATACTAACCGTCGGAAAGACAGAAATAGAGTCTACTACACAACTGCAGCTTGCTATCAATAAAATATACAATTGGACAGTTAAATGGCACCTTAAACTGAACGAAACAAAGTCTGTACACATCAACTTTACAAACAAAAAGACCAACTACCTGCCAATATACATAAACAGCATTAAAGTACCATACTCTAATACAGCAAAGTATCTAGGTATGACGCTCGATACGAAACTTAGGTGGAGTGCGCACGTGAAAAAGAAAAGAGAAGAACTGGATCCAAAATTCCAAAATATGCATTGGCTAATGGGTAAGCAATCAGCGTTATCCTCTCACAATAAGATACTGCTTTACAAATTCTTAAACCTATCTAGACCTATGGGATTCAGCTATAGTAACACAGCGCATATACAAAGATTTCAGACTAAGGCACTCAAGCATACAGTTTGTGCTCCATGGTATATTAGGACGCAAGATCTAGAACGTGACCTCAATATTGATTCGGTTACGGCAACCATAAAGAAATTTGCAAAGTCGCACGCAGAGCGACTAAGCAAGCATGTGAACAATGAAGCCTTGATTCTTAACGATAATACAAAATGGAAACGAAGGCTCAAACGTAAAAAACCTTTAGATTTAAACTAATAAATAAATAAAAATCAGTTAAAAGTATGAATTGTATTTTGCTGAGAATTAACTAAAATTATTTGTTATAACAAAACTCCACAAAAATTGCTCGTAAGTATATGTATATATGTAATGTTATACTAGTTGCAATGAAAATACTAATAATAAATAAAAAAATAAAAAAAAAATAAAAAAAAATAAAAAAATTGAATCACTCTTTAATTACAAAATTGAATCTGATAATTTTTTGTTGATTTAATCGCATCCACCATACTTCACATCATATTACTTACACACCCCTTGTTTAGGGCATACCCTCAATTCTTATAAATATTTAGCCACCCCAGTGTTTCCAGTCGCTGCAACGTTAAGGCCGTTAACCTCGGCATCTCCCCGCCGAATAGTTAAAACGTTAACTGGGTTAAACACTGCTCGGCGAGTTTAATTTAAGTTTAGAATCACTTCCAAATAGTGGACTCAAGGAAAAGGACTGTGTCAGCCATCGTTAGGTAAGGCTATTTTAACTTCAGTGCAGAACGGTATGTTTCATTAATATATATCGCAATACAAAATAAATTATTGATAACAACAACATACTAATACACGCTTTTCTTTGTATCAAAATATCATCGGAGCGACCGTGGAGGAGCCACATACAATCCCTTACATCTGCGTCGCCATCCGATGAATATACCGCTAGTGGCTATGTTGCATGTAATTTATAATCATTTCAATTCATTACCAGTATAAAGGCAATTTGTTAATTAAATCAGAGCGTTAGTATTAAGCGAATTCATAAAACATAATTTTTATTCATAGTTTTAGAAAATAAATGGCCAACAACAAAAAATATTCAGCCATGCATTTGAATGTATAGAAATAAATTTTTATGATCTCGCCAAACAAATACAAACATTTTATATTTTAGTTTTATTTTCGGCTGTATTTCGCTGAATTTGTACTCGTATATATGCAGGTAAGTACGCATTAGGGTGAACAGTTTTTTATTTTTTTTTATTTTTTAATTTTTTTTATTTTTTTTTTATTTTTTTTTTTTTGGCGGTGAGGTTGGGTTAAAAATGCCTTCGCACCACATAGTAACCGTCGCTACTACGTGTGTGGTGATTCCACTAAAAATATCCCTCCTCTTCTCTTGGATTTTTCCTTCCACCCCGCGACTGCTTCCGCATTGCTTCGAGGTAGAGGGCCAAGACGGCGTCCTAAGAAGGACACTTACTTACCCACCCTGTGTCCAGGGTCGCCTGTTTTGAGAAACCTATGCTCAATGCTCTTCAACATAACTTTCCATTTCGCGCTTCTTTTTTCGGAAAATATCCTCCACAAAATTTTTGACGGCATTCCATTTTTCTTCATCTATCATCATTTTCTCGATAATTTCTTCAATAGCTCGTTGCAGACCTGTTCTCTCTACGTTCAACCTCTCGCATTTAAAGAAGATGTGCTCCGCATCATCATACTCAGTATCTCCATATATGCAGTTTGGTTGGCTCACTTTTCCCATTCGCTACAAATACTTGCGAAAGGACCCATGTCCGGACAAAAACTGTGTGAGGTAATAGTTAACCTCACCGTGCTTTCTTTCTACCCTCTTTTTTAGGTCGGGTATTAATCTCGCTGTCCATCTACCATATCGTTCAGAGTTCCATCTTGCCTGCCAAAGTGTGAGCGTTTGAACTCTAATATCGGAGAAGCGTGGTACTGGGATTCCTGTGTTTTTTCTCTCCCATCTCCGTTTGCGCTCTTGTGCTAGAATATCTATAAGGATGGTTCCGCTGATAACTAACACCGCTGCTTCAGATACTGTTCTGTATGACGAAGCCACTCTGAGAGCACAGGTGCGTTGCACAGATTGCAGAATTTTCCGCCGGCATTGCACCCTTAGCGAATCTGCCGTTATTTCGCATCCGTATAAGAGAATCGAGTTCGTCGTGTCCATTAAATTAATTAGGGTGAACAGTACGAGTCTCTTAATGTTGTCACACAACCAAAAGTGATAGTCACGCAAAAACTTACTAGTCTACAGCGCTCCAAAACCTTATCACATTATAAGCAGTATTAGCTGAGCTTTTTTCAGTTTACTGACTAAACCAGCTGAAGCGTACTTTGTATCTGAGGGGTCTAAGGTGATAGAGAGTATTTTCGGAAGAATAGTTCAGATAACAACTGCGCCCGAACAATGGTCTGCCGGTTAACTTAAGAAAAAACTAATACACTACTTATTTAATTCAGTGGAACTTGGTACACATATTACGCTTTATTGAAGGTATGTCGGGATTGAAACTGGGCGAAATCGATCAAATAATAAATCAAAAAAAAAAATGTATGTGATGCAGTTAAAATTTTAAAGAATGGGCGGTGCCCCTCCGTCTATTCAGTAAATGTGCATATCACGATACCGATTAATTAAAACTCGACAAAACATGGTACTTGAATGAAAACCACGCCCACTCTTTATATTGGGTTGGGGAAAAAGTAATGTCGTATTTTGTCAATTGAGCGCGACATTTAAACATATCTTGCTTTGTACTTATTGCATCGGGTCACACTAAACGGCGATTTGAAGACGACAATCTGTACTACAAGTGTCTCTTTGACAGTGTTGTGAGCGTACGTTTCAGTCTGAAGTCATAGCGCGTCTAAGATGGAGTCCACCAAGCAAGAAATTCGTCATATTTTACGTTTTTATTACCTTAGAGGTAAAAATGCAATGAAGGCGATGGCAAAAATTTGTGAAGTTTATGGACCTGATACTGTAAAGATTCGCACAGCACAGCGTTGGTTCGATCGATTTTGTTCTGGTGTAGTAGATGTCGAAGATGCACCCCGTACAGGTAGGCCAATCGTCGTAGAGACTGATAAAATCGTTGAAATTATCCAAAGAGACCGGCATGTGAGCATTCGCTCGATTAGTCAGGAACTAAGTGTAGACCACAAAACCGTTTGGAACCATTTGCAGAAGATTGAATTCCAAAAAAAGCTGGATGTTTGGGTGCCACACGTGTTGACGCAAAAAAATCTCTTGGACCGAATCAACGCTTACGATTCTCCGCTAAAACGGAACGAACTTGACCCGTTTTTGAAGCGGATGGTGTCGGTCGTTGAAAATTGGATCACGTACGACAACGGCAAGCGAAAAAGATCGTGGTCGAGAAGCGGCGAGCCAGCCAAATTGTCAATAGGAATGGTGTTGTGTTCCACCAGGACAACGCTCGTCCTCACACATCTTTGATGACCCGCCAGAAGCTACGGGAGCTCGAATGGGATGTCCTGTCGCACCCACCATATAGTCCGTACCTGGCACCAAGTGACTATCATCTCTTCCGGTCCATGCAAAACGCCCTTGGTCATAACAAGTTGGCCTCAAAAGAGGCTTGCGAAAACTGGTTGTCTGAGTTTTTTGCATATAAGGAGGGGGACAACAAGTTTGCGAACAAAACGGGGCATATTTGACTTGAATCGGATAATTCTAAGTACTTAAATAAAGCGTCAAATTTCGATCACAAATATGACATTTCGTTTTCCTCAGCTCAATATGTTAAGACTAAATTTTCAACCATCCGTCTGATATTATAAGCTATAACTCTCATTGTCTAAGTGTGTGTTTGATTCCAAAAATTGACAATCGAGCCGAATTTAGCCTTCCTTAGTATTATTTTTCACTTTTATGCAAATGACACGTACGGCAGGACATAGCCTATCAAAACGTGCTTCATTATTAAGCTGTTGAGAGATTTTTACGGTGCTGTTAAAGTCTAGAAGTGCTCATTGGCAATCTTTCAAACCTTACTTGTATATGTGCAAAAGTATGCCGTACCTTTCGAATTTCGACCGCCCCTAGCATGGACATATACTTACATATATTTAATTCTATACACATTTAAACTCCAATTAAACTCACAATTTTGTAGTTACTCAGTTTGCTACCCAATTCACACACAAGCGTATATATAAATATCCACGAAAAAGAGAACAAAAATCTATCCAATCTATAAAGAGTTGTAGCACTAAACAACAAAAAACAAATTTCAGCGGGAAATAGAGCCCTTGTGCGAATAAATTGCAAAGATTTGTAAAAAACGATTTGTGTTACATAAATCCGTTCATCCATGTGTGGAAGCGTATGCGCCTAATCCTAATGCCACGTTTTTTCACAGTCTAATGCATGCAGCTGTTGTAGATAGCGCCGCCTACAATTGAGTGTGTGTGTGTTGTCGAAAATTAAAATTATCAGTGATACTAGACACATTTACATTGCTATTTTTTGGTGCATTTCAAATTACGGTTTTGTTTTTTCTTGTTTTTGATTTTATTGCAGTTAGTGTTGTGCGTTTTTGTACAGCTGCCTCCACACAGCATATCCTCGGGCGCATATAAGCCTTGTGAAGCTAATAAGCGCTCTTGATGTGTGTTTATTTTGTTGGTGTTTATTTACGTTCGCCTATGCATTTTATTTCGGTTTATTTATTTTTGTAATAAATAATTTTACTTCTCATAATTCATTAAAATTTCGATTTTCCAGTTTTTTTCGTCCTTGCAACTCCCTCAAAGCGCTTCATTCAATTATGCTTTGTTTTTATTTTTCGAATAAATTTATTTACATTTAATTAATATTTGAAAATATTATATAATGCATAACTCAATTGGCATAATCACACCGGTACAAGCATAACAGCATAAATTATTTAAAGTTGTTCGGCAAAAATGGAAATATAAAGCTGTAAAAGCGATGGAATTTAAATTAATATTTAGATGCTTCCGGATTTTGTGGATGATGGGATAGAAACATCGGTTCGATGAATTTTAGTTCTACGTCTATCTGCCACCACATAATCTAGGGCTACCGTTTGCGCAAATAGTGAGTCAGCTTTCCTTCATGAATGTCTGGCATTTTAGCAATCTATGTTAAAAAAATACAAGTACTTGGCCATTTAGAGTAGTGGTCATTCGGAAAACAGTTTACCTCATGTAACCTATATATATATAACTCGCACTAAAGCTTGTTTGGAATGAAATTTTCTACACACACGTATACTTTGTCTTATCTCCAAACAACTTTGCTTGCAACCTTATCAGAGACATTTACGTAATCCGTCTCGCTTAACTTGCAAGTAGAATCTTATGTGTTCCAAAGTATTTGAGCGCATATTGAGATCAATAATTTGTGTCACTAACTGTTGTTATACTAACTGCAATTTGGACATAGTTAATAACGCCATTTTTTTACTCGACTGCGATGCGTTGGTTACTGGGGCGACCCATTCGAATGCTTTGATTGTTTTATGCAGAAAATAAATCACATTTTTATAAATACTGTAATATACCACATGATATATGGAGGATGGTTTTATATGTAGAAGTCCACGCGGGAGAAGTCCACGCAGGAGTCCAAGTGGGGACGCCATTCACTTGCGAGTGCTAAGACGATTCCTCCGTATATAGTCCAAGCAGCTCCCAATTTCCGGATTTTGCCCAATTATCCTCTGGGTAGTTTAGGAACACCATTTTCTCTGTGGGACACGCCACGTAAAAATCAATCCAATGAAAACGAAAACAAAGAGTCGAATGAGAACTACCTACACTGATGGCGAGCCCTGCGAACGAACCTAGGATTACGATTTGAGGGCATGTACCTGGAATGTTCGGTCCTTTAATGGGAAATGTGCCTCTGGCCGAATGGTTGATGTCATCGTAAGAGCCAAGGCTGACATCACTGTCATTCAAAAAATAGCATGGGCGGCGCAAGGCAAGAACAGCGTAGGATATTGCGACGTCTATTACAGCTACCATGCAAAACAGCGCAAATTCGGTGTTGGATTTGCTGTTGTAGATAAACTTCGTCGCCAAGTACTTACGTTCACTCCGATAGACGAGTGTCTCGTAATAATCCGCATCAAAGAGAGATTCTTTAAGGAGAAGAGATGGATGATGCGGCCAAAGATTTCTTCTATGAGCGCCTGGAACGTTCCTATGAGCGCTGCTTCCACACCGATATATAAAAATCGTGCTTGCCAACTTCACTGCCAGCGTGGGCAAAAGGGAAATTTTCGGTCACACAGTCAGAAAATTCAGCCTGCACAATGAAATATGTGGTAACGGATAGCGGCTAATCGACTTCACCGGCGCTCGAAACATAGTAGTCTGCAGCGACAGATTCCACCATAAAAAATAACGTCGGTCGGCCGAAAACATGCCTGCCTATTAGAATTTAAGTGTGCTTTGCCCATCCACAAGAAGGCTGATACTGCAATCTGTACCAATTACCACGGGATTGCTCTTCTAAATATCGCATATAAGGTTCTAGCGAGTGTACCTATTGTGTGAAAGGCTGAAGCTCACCATCCACCAACTGATTGGACCTTATCAGCGTGGCTTTAGACCCGGAAAGTCCACCATCGACCAAGAAAGAAATTTACAATAACACGACAATTACATGAGCCGTCTGTAGATTTATTTTTCGTGCAAAACAATTATTCGGTTTACGGTTTTTAAACCCAGTTAAACTCTTTTACAATCTCTGTATCTAAAGGCATGCCACCATCGACCAGATATTCACAATGCGCCAAGTCTTGGAAAAGATGCTGTATTCGACAGTACAAAAAGAAGTTTCCTATATGCCGCTATGTCTGAACTTGATATCCCCGCAAAACTAATACGGTTCTACAATATTACGCTGTTCAATACCAGCATATGCTACTTTGGGCTAAGTAGGGAATTGAGTAGTGAAGTCCTCTTTCGACGAACAAAATTAACACTCTACAAGGCTCGCATCATGCGCGTTCCAACGTATGACGCAGAAGCTTGAACGATGAAAATATCCGATGAGGCATCCTTTGGAGTTTTTGAGAAAAACTTTCTGCGGAAGATTTTTCTCTGTACGTTGGCAACGGCGAGTATCCGAAACTATGGCACGATGAGTTGTATGAGATTTAAGATATATATATTGTATGATTTATATATATATATACACATAGCGCAGCGAATAAAGATCCAGCGGCTCCGATGACTGGGTTACAGCGTCCGAAACAATCTGGCTCTGAAAATACCACTTGGTAAGAGCAGAGGAAGAGGAAGGCCTCCTCTGAATTGAAGAAACTGAAGAACTCGAGGAAAAAATCTTTGAAAAAATACAAATTAATAAAATTCTTTTTCCGCAGGGAATAATACCCGCGTTATTCAAAAGATTTCAAAGCGTTGAGTAAAGTTCTAAAGAGAAATTATGTTATTATCAAATCAAAATAATTATGCTCAAGGATTCCACCGATCTAAATATTTAGGGTTTTCTTTTGTTGTTGTCGGTAAAGTTCGTCCTTCGTTATTTCAACGTTTTGTTCTTTTTTCTTTTAGGTTGAGGACTAGAGGATAATAGGGCGAACCTATTATTCTCTGCTTTTTACATTTTTACGAGTTCTTATTTAATTTAATGGGTTAGAAAATATGGACACTTTTTATGCGAAAAATAGGGAAATGAAGCGAGTGTGTATGTGTGTCACTAATTTTAAAACTCATGTAGCACAGAATTACACTGAGAGCACAACCGTATACGTCTAGTGGCAGTCGATGATGTAAAAAATAGTTTGCCACTTAAGCGTTTTCGTCAACTGGGAAATTTGTTTTACGTGCATGAAGTTGTCTTAACCCAACAACAAATTTTAACAACACAGACCTCGAATTCGTGTTGGTCTTAACACGTGCTTCAGAAAAAACTCATACATATGTTTGCTCTGATAGTCCAGTCAAAAGAGGATTTAACTTCATAATTTTAGGAGGATGCGAGTTTATGGTTTTATTATGTAAAGCCCATCACTGTGAACTTAAATTTGAGTTTTCGGGGTCGGGGGTTGTGTCCCGCGGCCGCCATCTTAGAAATAAGGGTGCAACTAGTTTTTGCGATTATCTCGTGAATTTCGAAAGTTACGAAAATTTTGTAAAATACTTTTTTATAGATAATAATATTATCTACAACTTTCATTCAAAACTTTTTTTTGTAAAATTAATAATAAAAAAGTTATAAACAAAATTACGCGAAAAATTAAGGGATGAATTGTTTTAAAGCGTAATAACTTCTTTTTATAGATTTTATGGAAAATATACTTTAGAGCTTTTTTATAGAGCATTCTTTTGTGAACATTTTTGTCTATAAGTTTTTTCCGCTATCTTTATTTAGTCGTATGATTTTGAGCTGCTAAGCGGAGCAACCAACACATTAGCGAAGCGCGTACATGATTACACAGGCCGACAAAATTTAACCAACATTCAGACCCAGAAACCAGACTATATATTTCCGAAGGTTTATGATGCGCTGAATCCAAATCTGGCCTCAGAATTGCTCTATCTGCTCTGGTTTTCGAGATATCCTAACCTAAAAGTGCAAAAAACTCCATTTTTGCCCATATTTGAGGTTATGTACCCTTGCAGATGTTTTCTTTTACCAAAATTAAAGGATGGCATCTTTAAATACAAGCCTTCTTTTTTCAAATGGCGTTTTGTTTGCTCAAATATCATTTTTTTTCGCAGAGATATCGCATTTTGAAATTTTCATGTTTCGAAATTTTCCTACACCTGAAAATCGATTAAGATAACATAGACATGATATAGTCGATTACTAATTTTCTTGGGCTTGAGGGCCTGATATATATGGATTAATAGTATGTAAATTTGGAGTTTGTGGGTAAGCCTGCTTGCGGTTAAGTGGGTTAGCCTGCTCGCGGTATGATAGGGGTGGTTTCTAGGGGTTAGGGCTGTGTGTGACACACTTATGGTGTGAGACAAAATTTTAAGAAAAATAAGACTCAATTCAAGAAAATTAGTAATCGACTATATCATGTCTATGTTATCTTAATCGATTTTCAGGTGTAGGAAAATTTCGAAACATGAAAATTTCAAAATGCGATATCTCTGCGAAAAAAAATGATATTTGAGCAAACAAAACGCCATTTGAAAAAAGAAGGCTTGTATTTAAAGATGCCATCCTTTAATTTTGGTAAAAGAAAACATCTGCAAGGGTACATAACCTCAAATATGGGCAAAAATGGAGTTTTTTGCACTTTTAGGTTAGGATATCTCGAAAACCAGAGCAGATAGAGCAATTCTGAGGCCAGATTTGGATTCAGCGCATCATAAACCTTCGGAAATATATAGTCTGGTTTCTGGGTCTGAATGTTGGTTAAATTTTGTCGGCCTGTGTAATCATGTACGCGCTTCGCTAATGTGTTGGTTGCTCCGCTTAGCAGCTCAAAATCATACGACTAAATAAAGATAGCGGAAAAAACTTATAGACAAAAATGTTCACAAAAGAATGCTCTATAAAAAAGCTCTAAAGTATATTTTCCATAAAATCTATAAAAAGAAGTTATTACGCTTTAAAACAATTGATCCCTTAATTTTTCGCGTAATTTTGTTTATAACTTTTTTATTATTAATTTTACAAAAAAAAGTTTTGAATGAAAGTTGTAGATAATATTATTATCTATAAAAAAGTATTTTACAAAATTTTCGTAACTTTCGAAATTCACGAGATAATCGCAAAAACTAGTTGCACCCTTATTTCCAAGATGGCGGCCGCGGGACACAACCCCCGACCCCGAAAACTCAAATTTAAGTTCACAGTGATGGGCTTTACATAATAAAACCATAAACTCGCATCCTCCTAAAATTATGAAGTTGGCTATTTTTTTCGTCTCTTTTGACTGGACTATGACAATGCTTTGCCTAACAATAGCTAAATTGCTTTGGAAGACACATTCAGCCTTATTGTAAACTTCGCGTGAATGCAATTCCCAATGGAAAAATTCCCACATTTGTTCTGTTCTCATTGTGAACTTCACATGTGAAAAATTTCCCATTTTCGAAAAATTACCCTAACCGACAACAAATTTTTTTCCACGTGAATGTATAGAATTTGTTCGCAAAACTGAAAGTGGGGAACAAAACTCGATAAAATGTAAGCATTGTTTATTGCTTATTAAACTTAGTTAAGATTTATTTTATATCACATTAGGTCTATAAACAAAACTCAGTTGACTTTCTTGGTAAGCACTATGGCCGAAAATCCTGAAATAGGAAAGGGCTTCCAAAAAAAAAATAAAGATAAAGTGCTGGCTTTTTGGAAGAAATTGAACAATTTCCTCAATAGCATGGGCCCAAGGTTGTCGAAAATACCAAAAATAGGAAAAAGACCGGTGGAGGACCTTGTAAGCAACATGTGTTTTCGGTATTAGAACAGTCAATTTTGGATATAACTGCGTAGTAGCAGCTGCGGAAGGTGTCGAAGATGGCAAGCCCTTTGGTTTGAATGCAACGAAATCAACTGGTAAGCAACGTGAAAATAACAATAGTGATGAAGACAACAGCTCTAGTGAGGACTCTGAAGTGGAATGTAGTTGCATGGACAATAGCTTGGACGAAAATAGCACCGAAACTGCCGGTGACACGCAAAGGGAAAGTGTTTTGCCTGCACAAAAAACCAGCCAGCAAACTCGCAAAAAAATTAACCCTTCGGAGCTATTAAGCATTGAACTAGATGTTCAAAAAGAAATGAATGACAACGTCAGAAAGGGCTTGGAAATCCAGAGTCATCACTATACTGAAATAGAAGGCCACTTAAAGGAATTAAACCAAGGCCTCGAAAACTTTCAAAATATTCAAAAAAGTTTACTAAAGGAAACAAAACGCCACAGTTCGAAAATTGAACGGTTCAGAAAAATTGAAGTTGACCGTAAACTTATACTTATAAACACACAAATCGAGGTTCAAAATTTGAAAATACTAGCTGCAAAGAAAAGCTTAGGCATTAATTAGAATGTTTCGAACGTTTTTGTAAAAAAAAATGAATTTTATGTACTTTATTTTTTCAAATTGGTAAAGCAAGATTAACAATAAAGCCGCTTTTGAGCTAATACAAATCAGACATTTCTTTGGAGAGTGTCATTCAATTATAAAAACATTTTGTCATAAATTTACATAAGGCAATTGCCTATATTTGCTCTAATACGCTTAACCTCATTGAGGTATGATGAATGCGATTCAGATTCTTCAAACTGCACGTGTTCAGAAATTTCCGGTTGAGAAGCTCTATGTGAAATAAAAGGTGTGTCATCGCACCGATACTTTAAGCATATATTGTGCAACGCGCAACAGACATTAGTAATTTGAACCGCTTTCTTAGGCGAATAATGTAGCTCCCTGGTTCTTAGTACACACCTCCATCTATTTTTTAAAATGCCATTGGTCCTTTCCACAATGTTACGTCCACGTGCATGAACCTCATTAAATTTGCTTTCTGTGGAGCCCTCTTCCGCTGATCTGTGGGGTGTTAGCAACCAAGGCTCCAGTGGATATCCAGCGTCGCCTATGAACAAAATTTGATTTTGGGACTTACAGATTTCATTAAAATTTTACCTAGCAGCCAAACATTTCTAGTGCCTAGCAAGTAATCCTGCTCCATTGAAACCCTCAATTCACTTGTATTCCACATTATTGAGTCATGGCAGGCTCCAGCGTGTGTAGCATCGACGTATCTTATTGCTATTTTGTTATCACATACCTGCAGATAAAATTACTAACATGCGTAAAAGCATACACAAATTTTACCAATCTACCAGCAAAACATTCATACTATAGTAACCCTTTCTGTTATAATATAAATGTTTATTATTCCTAGGGCCTATAATTCTTACGTGTGTGCCATCTATGCAGCCAATAATGCCTGGGATATTAAATTGTTGATGAAAATCCAAAGCAATTTCACGCATTTCGTCTTTAGTAGGCCATTTTATCCACTGATTGCAAAGGCACTCCTCAAAAATATTCAATACTTCAGACAAGACGTGGCTAAAACTTGACTGCGCTAAGCTAACAACCACTTGCCTCCCTACTCCTTTTTGGTATGCTTCTTCACCAAAAAATCTTAGAGCAGCTGAAAGCATTACGACTGTGTCTATTGCAAAACGTTTACGTGCCACTGGCAGACCACTGTGCAATACATCCAACAAATATTTGAACGCCGGCTTATTTATTCTATAGTACAATTGGTGAAAGCTATGTATAAATAGTTAAAACGCGATTATTTATTTGGTTTACGAGTATAATTATTTGCATGTTTACCTTGCATTGGGTAATTGAAGGGGATTACACTTGTCGCGTTATATCCTCCTGGACACTGGTTCAGCCAATTGCTGACTGGTATTAGTTTCTTCTTCAATTAAACAAAGGCGCAAGTAAGCACTAATCATTACAATTTTAATATTTAACGTAAAAATAAAAATGTTTGACTACACAACAGCAACTTTTTCTGCAAAAATTTGTAAACAAAACATGAGTGATGTTCACTATAGCATATTCGAAATTCGAATATAAGGATTGATTCACATGAAATTAACGATACAAATTTTTTGTTCATGGGAAATAAAAAATGCATGGGATTGATTTATTCACATGAAGTTTACAATAAGGCTGATTATAATACAATATTTGTATCGGCTTTTATAGTATGTTTTCGCTCGCTCTCACACAGTAGTTGAAGAAAGCTGAGCATTACTTCGGACTGTCATATGCTTACACACATCATGGTAATATCAAACGGATCTCTTAATCCACAGAACATAGAATTCAGATGCTATTCGAATACTATGTATCTGTATAAATATTCATACCTACATTACACAGCATTCTTTTTTTCTTGGTTAGTTGGCCCACAGACCTACTTTGTCGCTTTCTACTGACTAACTGACATAGTTGTCACTGTTGGATGGCCAGATAGTAAGCGTGCAGCATTTACACAGGCAGCAAGCATGCAACATTTGCCACGAATGCGCTTTTAATTAACGCAACTCTGACTTAAAAGGCATTAGAGCAAATATAGGGAGAAAAAATGAGCAACTAAATGAAAGCATAAATATTAATACTTTTATTTGCAAGGATACATGCATCTACAACCGAATTAAAGTGACCGTAGAAAAATTGCATTTATACCTAATAACAAACGTGATTGCATGCAGCGGAAAGCGCCTTCCACAGCCGACCAATTACCGCCCAACAATTGTTGGTCGCTTTCGGTTTGCAGACATTGCACATGTATTCCTTGTGGCCCCAATGTTCGTTGCATGCAATTTTCATGTTCGACTACAGCAGCATGTAACGTGCAGTTAGACTAGCTGGAAAATTCTGAATGCGCCACCCAGCAGTTGCATGCTGTGTAGCACGCAACATATGTATGGCGGGCATGACGTTTTGCTTTCACTGCTACTGCTAGGTGCAACTGCAGCTAAGTGCCTGCTTCATTGACTGACTGACGAGACCAACTGACTTGTGCATGTAGCAGTAAGAAAAAGTACATATGTATGTATGTGTAGGTCTACGTGTAGCTACGAGTGTCAGCAGCCTTGTAGCGGCATGTTGACAAAGCACAAAAAAGTCAACACTATATGCAATAAAACTACCCCTGGGCGGGCATGTGTGTGCGCGCTAGTGGTAATCAACTCACTACTGCGTAATTTGAAGTAAAAACAATAACAATCACAACATGCGCGTAAAACAGAAATTGATGGTACTGAAAATGAAAACAAAGGCCAGGCAAAATGTCAAATTGCATGACTGCCACTCGCAAGTCTTATCGTATATTTGTGTGCAACTGTGGCAAGTGAATGTATGTACATGTGTACACATGTGTAATTAAGTGTTGCAATGTTATTTCATCATCTTCATCAGCGCTGCAAGTATGGTAAGCAAGTGCTTGTTCTTACAGCTGCTTTTATTCACTTTTGCTGGGTGTTGTTATTGTTGAGGTTGCATGCAATGCACATGCATATACAAACATACATATATACACACACATGTATATGCGCGCTCTTGGTATGTTGCTATAACAACAGTTGCAGACTATCACAACAACAACCAGTCAACGACCAGTAAGAATAATTGCAAAGAAACAGTCGGCAAGCAGCGTGGAACAACATTGCCATCAGCAGAGGGAAGGGCAACAATAATACATATTGATAATATGAATTCTGCAGAAATGAGGAAGAAAGCAATTGACAAGAGCAATCGTACATTATGTGTATGTATATGTACATTGTACCATGTATGTGTACGTTTTTATGTGCGGTACTCATACATATATTTATATTGAAACAGGCAGTGATTTCGCAGCTTGTTTGGAAACAATAACAACTTTATGAGTGTGGCGAACACTTGCAACAACGGTACTGCTTTTTTCACTCAAGAGATTTACTTCTGTTTATTTTGTTTTTAATTTTCTTATGACGGGATTTAAGTCAGGGATTATTTTTATTTTGTTAAAGGTATGGTTTAGTCAAGAAAAGTGAACTGCGTTACAAAAACGAACTTTTTTTCTGTCCTATGAACCAAATATACTTTTTCAGAAAGGGGAGAAAAAATAAAAATAAACGTGTATCGGCGATTTTCATGTACACGTCAGAATTTTTTTTTTATGCAGCTCGTAGTCCGCCTGAGTGAAAAACTTTGGATCAATTTTTAACCCTTTTTCCGTGATCCAATCGCGCTGAATTCTGACTCGTGGAAATGTTTTTATTATGTAAAATTAAAAAAAAAAAACATTTTATCAATTCTCGGATTTTCTTGAATTTTTTGTTTCGTGGAAATGTTTTTATTATGTAAAATTAAAAAAAAAAACATTTTATCAATTCTCAGATTTTCTTGAGTTTTTTTTCTAAAAAAACAATTTTCTAAATTTTCGAAGGGGACTCCAAATTTTTAAACAACTGATTAACCTTTAATTTATTGTTTCATACAACACACTCTGTGCCGTTTGTATGTTTGTTACAGTTCCGGAAGTTCCGATCATCTGACAGTTGCGCTACTAGGAGACGTATACTTTGACAATTGTTTTAAGTTCGTTGCGCGAAAACGTCTATCTGTATATTTCATCTTACGAAAAATGCAGTGCCCGACTTGAAATAACTTTTGTTACGTTTGTGGCTTATTCGCACCTAGTAAAAATGTTAAAAATATTACAAAAACAGTGGTTAATTCGTTTCAGAAAATATTCAAGACTGCTTATGTTCCTTACTTGTGGTATACTCCGGAAGTCGTGTGCGACTATTGCTAAAGAAATTTATGCAAGTTTACTGATGGAAGGTCAACAATAAAGTACTCTGTACCAACAATTTGGCTACTACGTACGGAGCACTGCAGTGAACTGTGCTACTTTTGCGTAATTTTTACTCAAACTAAAGGGTACCAATACTTTCGGAAAAGGTACTATTTCCGAAAAAGTATATTTGGTTCGTAGGACAGAATGTGTGTAACGCGGTGTTATTATAATTTATTAGGTCAGGTTAGTTTTTAAGTAGCAATCGGTTCATTGTGCCCAACTCATTTAGACCATGTACGTCCGTTTTGGTACCACGGTGTAATAACACGAGATCCTCAGTGTTTATTTTTAATGGTACCAATTATACGCTCTTATGAAGAGTAGAATAGATTTTATCCCAATACCTGATATTTCCATAAGAGAGTCAAAATAGTATTTTCCAAAAATATTTTCTCTACTCCTAGCTAACGGTGGACAATTACAGAGGAAGAGCCATTCTCCTGACCTTTTCTCATATATTTGCAACCAAATTAGCCTGATTGTAACACGAGTATTTTCTTATCTCCATGACATATTGGCCTCCTGGATAAAATAATTGTGTATCCTTAACTTGCAAGTTGCCATAAGAGTTCCAATATTGCCTCAAGCAGCGGAAGATTAGTACTATTTCTGTGTAGCTCATCCGCCGTGAAATTTCCTACAATATCTCTATGTCCCGAAACCCATATAAGATGAAGGTAATAATATAATTTAAAGCTGCCAGACATTCCTGAACAACCTTAAGTCTCCAACTGCAACTGTCTCCATTGATTTGATATCCGAGAAGATATTTATCGTAGTTTTTATTATTGCGTGTGTGCTAAGGTTCACACTTACTTTATGGCTAAGACTTCTGCCTGTTAGACGCTACTGCAATCTGGAAGTCGGAAAGAGAGAATAGAATCCTAATTATTTTCAAAAAATGCATAGCCTACTTTATTTTCTAGATTGGATCCATCTATGTACAAATTTATTTCCCCTCTTCTCAATGGCCTTTGAGATTGTCACTCTCTTTTTGACGAGACGTTAGTCTTAAAGAGCCTGTCGAAAGTGGGTTTATCGAAAAAGTAGTCGATTTCTTGGTTAAAACTACTCATAGCATGTCGCATAGATGCGTGGCCGAACCGCCGGGTCTTCCGTAACGCCATAACGCAAGTCTGAGCGTTGAAGCGTCGGCTACGTGTTTTCCTACCAGAGTTAGAGCAGGCAAATTGACTAGCACCTCGAGGGCTTTATTTGGGGTAGTCCTTAAAACGCCGGTGATGCCTAAAAATTGGACCTTGCTCAGCAGTCTCCTATACTTGCCTTTTATATTCCATAATTGTAAGGGTTAATTCCGAGTCCGACATATTTTCGAGCGCCCGTTATGCTACTTGATTAATATTGTTAAATGCTCCTTCAATGTCTCCAAAAGCTATACAAGCAAACTTAAACAAGCTATCGTAAAGTGGTTTCTGTCGATTTTCCTTTTATGTAGGCGTGTTTCGCCGGTAGGATCTGTTGATTGGCATAACGCCCCGTATATGTTCATCGACAATCCTTTCTACAATTTCGAGGAGGAAAGATGTGAGACCGATAGGTCTGAAGTCATTAGAATCAGAGTGTGAGGATTTGCTTACCTTAGGTATGAAGGAGACTTTCCAGTTCAACAATAACAGTAATGAATGGAGATTCCTGTCTCTCTGCCGGATGAATACCATCTAGTCCCGGTATTGTGTATGGACTAACAATGCTAATAGCTCAATCAATCTTCTCTTTTGAAAGCATTTGATTTCCTAGATTTGATTGTCCTCCATCATTAGCAGAGTCATTAAGCTCTACCGGCATGATGACTGGGAAGTGTGCATCTAGGAGGAGACCTAAAGATTCCTTACTTTGTAAGCTAACCAGTCTCCATACCTTCTCGTGGCCTTGGCCAAATTGAATAGAGTCCTATTGGATTTTCATAACGAGGTTATTTATTTTGTCCACCAAGGTGGTTTTGTCTTTCCTCTATGGCGTACAGCCGGTCACTCAGCTTCTAAAGAACTATCCATCGGTTACGTTACCTGATTAACCAATCCGTCTAGTTCATCGTATGTGATGGGATCTTGAGTTGGTATCTTTGGCAGTGAGCCACTTAATTTGTTGTTGTCTACTCCCCAGTTGGTTTTTTGGATGTTCCTAAACTTATAAACTCTAAAACTCTAAACTTATATTATCTGTTGCTAGTACATAAGTACGAGTCTTACCCATGTTCTCACTGTCAATCAATTTGAAGCCCTTCACTCCCAAACCGCAAATTTTGTTGCCGTTGATCCACGGCTCTTGAATGAGGGCTACATCATATCCACCGGCAGCCAAGCAGACAGAATGGTTCGCAGACGCGAGCCTAGAATGGTGAGAGAGTTTCATTTGAATCTATTCGTTTAGTACCAACCATGGCGACGCCGACGTCTTCTTCAGCGAACTCCTCAAAATCATTTTTTTGTTAAACAACCGCCCTACACCGATAAACGGCCAAGTACTGGCTGCTGGGCAACCGTTCTTCACCACCACTGTTCAAGTCAGCTATATTGCCCTTTTCACTAAGTTCTAGAGCTGTGACGAGTTACTTCGGTAAAACCGAACGGTTACATCAACGAACCCAAATCCCATCTTCCAACCTTTTTTCGCCAGTGGGGCGAATGTTTCGGCGTTGAAAAGCAACAACACCTGCCGTCTACTAGCTCCTCAATCCTCCCTACCTTCCAAATATGGGTTGGCAGTTCAACGTTGAATGTTCTGAAGATCTGCTCTATTATTTCAGGCTCCGCCGGCTTGGCTGGGATCCATACTCGCGCTCTTGGTCTGCTTCGAATTCCTTCCTTGCTTTACAACTTTACTTATAATTTATAAACAAAATTAAATAAATTAACTTGCCAAACATTTATTTATGAGCACTAGTTGCCAGGGCTTTGAGCTCACTAAATGCCCAATGTAAGTTGGAATTTAAACCACATAGAAAATTTATGCCTTGGACAGTTCAAAGGGATCTTTAGCCTTTAGAAACTTAGGTGCACTTGTAGAATAAACCCATCTGACAGTGTTTTCCCTAACAAGATACATTTTCTTTCAGTTGAAAATTAATATTTTTCGTTATAAATAACATAGCGCTTATTTAAAAAAAATATTTTGTTTTCCTGTTTTTGTTGCCTGTGTTCCCAAACAACACTTTTGGATATTTATCTCACCGTGAGTACTTAAACTTTCAAGTGATTTTGCCATTAGATGCGCTTCACTTCTTAAGCACATACCATATTCATACAAAAAAATGCTGCTGCTGGCATTACGGTGGCAATCATGCATGTGACTCACTCAGAGCACATACAAAACCAAAAAATAAATACTCGTAAATAAACGGAAAGCTTATGAGGATTTTTAAAGAAAATGTAGTGAAAAACGCTTAACATTTGAAAGATACGCCACAGTTATATATAATATATTCATGTTTCAAACATTTCTCCATACACACATACGTTCACTTCATCATATAATATTTGATTTGATGGTATGTTATATCGGCCGCTACTACTTCTATGTACTATTAAAGCAACGATAGAGTTTCAGTGCTTTTATGCGCATGCTCACAGCCGAGTGCACTTGCACTGCGCCAATTGTAAGCAGCCGCTTTATCATTCATTCAACCAGTCATTCAACAGTCTCGCCCTCTAGCACTCACCACTCATTGTCAGTCAGCCATAGCGTGGCTGGGTAGGTGTTGCCTTTCATAGTTTTTTGTTTCTTTTAGGTGCAAAAAAAAATAAAAAAAGAAAAAGGTTTATTTTCAACACTCTTCTATTTTTCATAGTTCAATGCATTTTGAATGCAATAACTCATGCTGCACTACAGCCTCAAAGCAATTTAATTTGCAACAAACAGCATTTAGTATTCAACATTCAACATTGAACGTTGCACACGCAATGAAGAGCACTCACCGATATATTTTTGCACGCCTTTATTATGGCGTGAAACATTTTTGGCACGTTGAAAGGTGTTCGCAGCTTCCAGAGTGTAGCACGAACGGCAACTTCTCTTCCATATAAACACTCCATATAAAATTTTTTATTTTTTTGTTTTATTTGTTTCTGCATTCACCTATATTCTACATGTAGCAGAATATAATACAACTGCTGCAGCTTGCCACATATTTCAGACAATTTATTTTCTTGAATGACTGACAGAAAGGTCGAATGAAGTGCCTTTTGATTTCTAAATATTTTGTTGTTGTTTGTTTTTTACTTCTAGCCCTTATATGTATGTACATATAATTCAAAATAGTGTTAGTGTATGAATACTTTTGCTGCACTCCATTAGCGTTCAATGATGTGGAGGTGTGAATTCATAGAAATTTCTGCTGGCATATGTTGCGTGCAGCGAGGTGTATTTATTTTATTTTCCTACAAATTTTTACAAATATAAAAATAAAAATAATGGTACAAATAATAAAAAAGTGTGCGAAAATAACAGAACAAGAAAAGTTAAAACAAAATGTACTTGTTTTTCATTTATCCAACTATTTAAAATATAAATCCTCTTAGGATTACGTTCGTCCATTGAAGAATCCACATTATCTTTATTGCATTATTCCAAAGCAACAATATGTTTCGCCGGCCCTCGAAACATGGTACTCTGCAGCACCAGATACCAGCATAAAAAAATACACCGAGCTGCGTGATTGTCTCCGAAAAAAGAAAGGATACTGTCTATAGAGCCACGCTGCGATCCGGCGCAACTCGAGCCATGTGGGATCGCTACCAGGAGCTAAAAAGGAAGATGCACGTTTCATCAGAAGGAAGAAAATAGAGGCCGAAATACGTGAGTGCGATGAGCTTGAGATGCTGGCCAATAGGAACACTTAAGATTTTATACTCTGCGTTTGTGCGGTCCAAATTAGATTATGCCGCTTTTATTTGGAAACCTTATCATGCAGTCCATATAAATCGAGTAGAGAGGGTTCAAAAAATGTTGGTGCATTTCGCGCTACATTCACTCAATTTCTCCGACCCCAAACCATCATACGACTCACGCTGTCGCTTGTTGATTAGTCTCTGTCCATTAAGTGACAGAGGTACGTTTCAGGCTGCTTCATTTATCTTTGATCTCGTTAATGGACAAATTTACTGCCCGTATCTTCTAGAAAGAATACATTTTAATGTTCCTTGCAGGAATTTTGGCCGTTGCAAAATTTTTCACATGTTGGCTTTAGTAGGACATTATATAGTGCCAATGCGCCTCTCGTTAGAACGCTGTCTGACTTTAACTATATCGTCTCTCTTTTGGATTTAGACTTTTCTAGGGCGAAACATGTATTTGTCGGTTCACTTAAATCGTTCAATTGATTGATGTTTTCCAACTCCTCTTGAAACGGAAGTGCTTTAAGGGATCCATTTCCAATAGGTAGGATGCGCATTAGGGCGGGTCGATTTAAAAATCGCTCATTGCTCTGTGAAAATCGTATTCTAGGGATCAAAATAAGAAACTTTGCCAAAGGCACCATACCTCTAAAACGAATTCTGATGTCCCCCAATTTGGGTCGAACGAAAAATCCCACTTTGACCCATTTAGAGTGCTCCAATCGAGTCCAAACGTATGCCCGACCCCCACTAACTTTGGACGGCCGATCCACCCATGCCAGTGGCACACTCCCTGGAATTCCCCGGGGGGGTTCCCCATACAATCATTTCAAAATATCACCATTTTTGGCCTTTACATGAGAAAAGAAACTAAAAAGTTCGACCCAAATTGGGGGTCATCAGAATTCGTTTTAGAGGTATGGTGCCTTCGGCAAAGTTTCTTATTTTGATCCCTAGAATATGATTTTCACATAACAATGGGCGATTTTTTTTCCTCTCCACAAATCGACCCGGCCTAATATGTACATATTATGTATAATATGTATAATATACTATGTAAACTACCATTCATTTAAAAACTGGTTCAATAGGGAATCTATTCTGTTTGTTCTTTATATATTGTCCTTGTGCCATTTTCCCTTCGCTCGTCTTTTCTTGCTGCTGTATCTAATAATATTTTCTAAAGTGCCTTCTGCTTGTTTGGCTTTGAAACAACTCCGCTTGTACTTTCTTTTATAAAATTCTGATTGATCAGCACTGACTGTGATTGATGTTTTCCAACTCCTCTTGATATGGAACTGCTTTAAGGGATCCATTTCCAATAGGTAGGATGCGCATTGATCCAAAAGAAGTCCAGTTTCGCCTTCTGTCAATACTGTAACAACAGGAACAATTATTAAATACTTGTTCCATACGCCCTTCTTTATTGAAAGTAACAGTAACTGTTTTAATAATCACTAGCCGCTAATCTAATTTCCTGGAACAAATATTTTCTAAAAATAAATGAATACAATACAATATACGAAAAGTTGTAAAAATTAATAATAATAAAATTTCTGACTTATGCGACTGTGAAAACAAACAAAAAACACTATTGAAAGATACAAATTGTAAAAAACAAGAAACATATCGCGCACAAGAAAACCCACGCAGCCATACAAAGGAAGCAAACACGCAGCGAAGTAAATTTGAGCGAATGCGTCTGGCTAAGGCAATGAAATGAGCTACCGAAACCAGGTCCCAGTGGAAGGCTTTGCTGTTATTTGTACTTATATAATGTAAACTGCTGCCGCCAACGAAATTGGGTTGGAAATTTAATAATATACGTTGCATTAGAAATAATAACTGACGGATTTACAACTTAAAGCCCACAAAAAATAGAATCCGAGGTGTGTTCAAAACGTATCGCGAATTTTGTGTTTTTTTCAAAAATTATTTATTTATTCATTAATATCTATTTTGCCCCCTTCAATGTAATCCCCATGAGATATTATGTACTTGTGCCAACGTTTTTTCCAATCTTCGAAGCACTTTAAAAAATCATTTGTTTTATCTTGTTCCGCTCCTCCTTCGATGCCGTCTTTATCTCGTCAATCGCAGCGTAGCGTCGTCCTTTCATGGGCCTCTTCAGTTTCAGCAACAAGAAAAAGTCACAGGCGGCCAGATTTGGGGAATACGGTGGCTGTGGCATCGTTAGTGTTGTGTTTTTTTGCCAAAAAGACGCGCATAAGCAACGATGTGTGAGCAGCGGCGTCATCGTGATGCAAGAACCAATTTTTGTTCTTGCAAAAATCCGGGCGTTTCTGGCGGATTGCTTCGCGCAAATTGCGCATAACTTGCAGGTAATATTCCTTATTGACCGTTTTACCCTATGGCAAGAACTCATGATGCACAACCCCCCTGCAATCGAAGAAAACGGAAAGCAAAACTTTTACATTCGACCGAATTTGGCGCGCTTTTTTCAGTCTTGGTTCATGCGGCACCTTCCATTGCGATAATTGAGCTTGGGTTTACACGTCATAACCATAAACTCACAATTCGTCACCAGTTATGACCCTCTGGAGCAAATTTGGGTCGTCGCGGATAGAGTCTAACATCTCATTAGCAATGTTCATGCGATGCTGCTTTTGATCGAAATTGAGCAGTTTTGGTACTAATTTATCGGCGATCCGTCTCATGCCCAAATCACTGAAAAAAATCGAATGGCACGAGACAACCGATATGTTTAGGTCTTCAGCTACTTCTCTAACGGTGATTCGACTATTGTCCAATACCATTTTCTTCACTTCATCAATTTTTTCGTCTGTTGTTGAAATTTGATACTGGTTCTTTGATCCATCTTTTTGAATAGGTAAAAATCGAAGACGAGCCGAAACAGGTGAAAGCAAAGCAGCTGTAAACAACTGCTAACTGAACATTCAAATGGCCGAACTCGTCGGCATAAGTGAGAGACATGAGTACCAACATATCGCCACAAAAAAATCGAAATTCGAGTATACGTAACCTACGAAAATTCAAAATCCACGATACTGTTTGAACGCACCTCGTATAAGTCCCACTCCGCTCAATTTACTGAGCGCGGAAATCCGACATATTGATTTTTTTTTTGCTATTTGACTTTGTTGTTTATTTTGTTTTCTGCGTTATGCATTAGAAGCAGCTGTGTTTTATCATTGTGGCAGACCGGCCTTATAAAACGACTTTTTGTGTTGCAAATATTTTATATATGTATTATTATATATACATATGTCTAGATATAGATATGCACGAGCACGTGAACATTTTTGTGGATCTGTTCTTGATGCTTTTCTTGTGCTCATATATACTTGTATATGTATATACATGTTTATTAGGGTGCATCACTTTCCATAGAAAACAACAACTGTTTTTTTTATCGGAGTTATTTTATTCAGTTAACACAATTTTAACCATTTTTAAGTACACCTATTAAACTTAAGCTCTTCTATAATTTGAGGTGAGTTTTTGAAAAAAAAAACTATTTAGAAAAATTAATCTTATTTTCAAAACTCGAGTTTTGGAGGTATATTCAAATCGATACAGCTGACGAAATACAATATTTTAGTGCAAGTCTTAACAACTTTTTTTTAGTGAGGCACCTTAATGTGTATATATAATATTAGCATGCTTTTATATGTTCACAGTCCTGTTCATCCCAGTTGACTAATTAAAATCAATCCCATCCTTGCTACTAAAAGCATAAGCAACAACGGCTGCAGTGCTGAGCAAAAGCATTAGCAGTACGCCACTCACACTCCATCCACATAACATAATACTTTCGGTACGTGCCACTTCCACTATCCTGCTGCCAGTGCTGCTCAATGTATACGTACCTATATCTTACCACTCATTCGCCTTGAAGATTACCAACAGCAAACGAATTTGCGGCCGCCAAGAGGGAATTGAGTTTTAGGCGCATTAGTATTGCTAATACACAACCAAATACCCAGTAAATAAATGGGGTGAATTTTTCGAAGTTAAAAACTTCAAAGGAAGGAAAGAGTGCTTATAAATGTTTATAAGCGGCACATGCCGCCCTAGCTGCATAGGTTGCCGGGTAAAGGTAGTGACGTGGTCCTAAATAAATCAGGACCGTTTGCCTTAATCATGGCTGAACTCAGCCGCTGGGCTGCCAATTGCGGCCTCAGAGTCAACTCTGACAAAACAGAGATGGTGCTGTTAACCAGAAAATATAAGTCTCTGCACTTTAGGCTTCCCAAATTAAACAACCACTTTCTTCCGCTTTCATCAGAAGTTAGGTATCTTGGAGTGATACTTGGACTCTGCATTGAATGCTATACACTGAAAATCGAGTAAAGAAGGTCAGTATACTAGCTTTCTATGTAGTTCTTCAAATCTATGTTTGGTGAAAAAGCCACAGCTCGACTTCGACTTGGATTTACATCGTAAGGGTTTTGCCAATTTCAGCGTATGGATGCTTTGTTTGGTGGGAAGCTCTTCGAAAGGGCTAAAATATGACTAAACAGGGGTACGAAGGACTGCATGTATTGGCATCACCGGAGCATGTAGAACTAGCCCCGCTAGAACTAGTCGTTAAAGGGGGATTGCAAAACTCATATCTCAGGAAAGCCTAAATATGGAGCTCCATTTCTTCATGTGCTATTTCGTAAACCCTTTGGCACCAGTACAATAGAAGGAGGACTCAGAAAGTTTTGGGAACTCCGCGCTATTCAATTTCCATGTTTACCGGTCATTGGGCGATCGACTCACCCGCTAAAGCCAGGTTTACCATTTAAGCCCCCATTGCACAAGCTGTGGGACCTTTCAGAGAAGTACATTGTTGACGAGCACTTTGAATGTAAATGTCCAGGTTTGACAGCTAGACGATTAAGATCACTGGGCGCTCCTTTCTTCGACAGCCTGGGGCAGTGCGCTAACTTAACTCCTCTCAATATTCTCCATTAGATCAATAGCTCTGGCTGGCTGTTAATATCTGCCTGTTGGAGGTTTCAATTGGGTATCAAAACGGTGCTTTAGTGCTACTTTGGGAGTGCCAGAGTGGTACCACAACCATTTCACCTGAGATATGATTCAAATTGTAACAGCACCACCTGTTGTTATGTATCTAAAGATATGTCAGTTCCCGCCTTTCCTGTAAGTTGCCGAGTACGAATACATCCGCACTTGCCATTTATAGATTAAAGAACGCTAGGTGGGGGAACCTATTTCATACATGGAAGCATTATATTGGGAAATAATCTAATTCTGCTCTGGTATAGCAAAATCATATATTGAACTAAAAGTTCTTAAGCACGGACTCATTGGAATTCTTGTAAACATTTTCTAATTTTACTCCGTTCATTAAATTCGCTTCGAATTCACTTCTACGGATTGATGAACGCACAGTACATGCACTGGACCATCTTGGAACAATATTAGAGGAGAATTGTCTTCTTTTTCCTATTTCAGATTTTAAATAATCACATAATAAGATCGTTACGAAATCGTATGACGAAATCATATACAAAGGGTTTCTTTTTTGCAGACATTAATCAGACAAACAAAGTGAAACCAATCCTTCTCCACTTGGGCTTTCCAAAACAGAGAAGGTTTCTTCTGTCCACTACTACCTCAGGTTGGTCTGCATCGTGCGGGTTTTTGACGTTTAAGTTGGTCCGAGTCGGCTTGAAACTGTAGGTCCCTCCATTTGTGGAACAACATCAAGGCGCACAACACAAATACGAGGAGGAGCTCGGCCAAACACCCAAAAAGGGTGTACGCGCCAATTATATATATATTATATCTATATAATGCCTATAGAAATATGCAAATTCAAATTGCGTGTTCTTATTTTTTGATTTTTTCATCGAAATAAACAGTCTAAGGACGAACTCATGCACAATCCCACAGCATCACCTGGCTTTTAGTTTGTAACTGTACCTGCAATGGCATATTTTGTTCCAATAACAGTGAAGTGCACTGAAACGAGAAAAATAAGTTGAAAATTACCACTTATTTTATGCAGTATGCGTAGCTGCATGTAATTTATGACAAGCCCACATTTGCCCCCATTCGCATCTGTCATTTCTGTGACGGGTTGAGGCCAACTCAAAGACATCCTTCAAAATCCTTATCATCATTGTTGTTATCCAACCAGTATTCGGCTCACTTAGTTAACTACTCATAAATTTCAAAAATTACCCATCTTGAATAGTAATAACGTAGCATAATTCAAAGCATAATGGCACAGGAGTTCAGAATAAAAACAACAATAAAAATATATACCATAACAATTCGCTTAGAAGAAGCATCAAATACGCAAAGCCAATGAATTTAGTATAGAAAGTTCATGAGCCATAACCTTATTGATCAATGTATTGGAACACATTTTGACTTTGGGGAGCATAGAACAGTACCTTGTAATTGAGTTATAATTTATGAGAATACCAACGAAACTTATTAAAGTACATATGTATAGGGGTTTTTAATGAAGTTGGATTGGAATGGGATGAAAAGAGCTATGCGTGGTGTGCTAATGAAAGCCCACTAGGTAGGGAATATAACTTCGCACGAACTTTGTTTTGTTTTTTATATTGATGAAGTCTTTCATTCGACAGATTCTTACAGACATTGGCAATTTCTAAAAAACAGATGGCATTTATCACGAAATATTAGTATATAAATAACGGTCGCCCCTCGGCAGGCAATGGCAAACCTCCGAGTGTATTTCTGCCGTGAAAAAACTTCTCACCAGATATTGTTCGCAGTCGGTTTAAAACTGTAGGACCTTCCATTTGTGGAAAATCATCAAGACGGACACCACAAATAGGAAACAGAGCTCTACCAAACACCTAACAGAAATGTATGCGCCAATTATTTCTTTATTTTATTTTTTAAGACATTTCATTCCGTACGAGCTCTAGAAAATGGATCATTCACACCATAATTAGATCTAGAGAAACCAATATTTAAGGTTTCAAGCTGTCGGAGATTCTTTTAGGAAGCACTGAGTGTAATTATGTTAGGAAGAAAAGATCAAATGATACTAACAACAAACGAGCAAAACGAGTGGATCTTCTAGGATCTTTTATGTCAATTAGAAGCCATTTTTACTTAGCCTTTACATAATTTTTAATATTCGTGTGTAATATTCCAGTAGTAGTTTTAAGTTTTTTCTTTAGAGCGTTTTCTCCTCGGCAATCAATTATAAATCTCGAAACGGAAAAACAAAATATTTCTCTTTCAAAGGCGATGTAAAGCTGAAATTCCCAGTTAGATGCCAAGACTCATCGAGATGCCTTTCTCGAATTAAATCTGGTTTTAACCAGATTTTTCTGGTCTGCTCACAAGTGAGTTTCGTTACTTTACTTGATCAGCAAAAATCCTCAAGCACTCAGCTTCGGTTTTGTATTTGAATTTGGATTTAAAGAACTTTCTAAGAGGAATAAAAGCACCTCGACGTGGACTGAAAGCTCTAGCAGTTTCAATTAAAGCAATTTAAAATAATATTAAAAGTTTGCACAAATAAGCATTACACGGCTTTTCAAAAATTTTTGCGAAATTTCGCCAATTTTACTTTATACGATACTGGAAATAATCCCAGACGTGGGCATTATACACTCGACACAACAGGATCAAGCAAAAATTCCTAATTTGTGACAAGAAAAACATTCGTAGTCAAGTTATCATATCGATGGTTTTCGAGAAAAGTGATATAATTCAAAAATACAAAATACTGAGGTGGGTCAGTTTTCTAGATACATAATTGACGCGCCAATTCGATCACTTGACAAAACGACACTAACGCCATCTCTCAGAATTGCTTCAAGATTCGCTTATGACGCTTTTCCAGATAAAAATATATAAACTCTGTAATTGATTTTTGCTTTTAACGGCAAAACGAATTTGAGTTAATTTTGAGTTGTGTCGCTTTTCTCGAAAACCATCGATATGTAATACGCGGGATGCTTTGCAAATAAGTGGAATTACATACTTAACAGTTTCAGCGATACCTGGTGAATAGTAGGACACTTGTCTTTTATTTATTAAGATTGTATTTTCTTAAAACATTTAATTGAACATTTATATATTTTTAGATGTGGTTTTCTATTTCATCACAACAAATTGCAACAAAACTTTTTTTCTTTGCGAACTGTCGAAAAATAAATTATGCAGGGCTGTTAAATCATATGCAAGATGTGACTGATGGCACATTGTAGCAAATACAAATGGTGGTGCCTTCCGAAAGCTGCTCTTTGTGCTTGGCGAATTCGACAGTTGAGTGACTTCAATACAGAAAATAAACGTACCTTTGCTTACAAGTTATTTGTTCATGAATATTGAGTGAATGGTGTGGTGAATATTGTGATATCGCCTACTCTTCCTTCTCCTCCTTTTACTTATTTTCTATACTGATGTCTCGGCCCTAAAGAAATCGCAATCTTGTATTCTATCATTTTTTAGTTCATGGAACATATTTTGGTCACTACTCGTTAGGTGGTTGGTGAATCGAAAGTAGCAATGCTCCTTTTTATCAAATCATTGACATTCAGCATTTAAGTGCAGTGTTTTCAACACTATATTTATAGCGCAAATCATGGCATCAGGCCTGTAACGTTTTTAAAGTAGTTTTTCTAACACAAACATATTCAGCCCAATCCTAAATATTCTCGCGGAATTTCTCCTTTCCGCATTTTTAATTCCCCTAAGAAAAATTCCTCCAATTTTAAACCCTTAGGGAAAGGGATTTTTGGCGAGTAGGATTTTTTCTCAGTTATGTTTTTCGAAATCAGCTGTTTTGCTTATTGTTGTCAATTTTGCAATACGTCTAAAATGTGAATATTGTTTATTTTTACGAAATATAAATTGCATTTAAATAGGAAACTGAAAAATGAATAGCTTAGCATTAAATATGTTAGTGAGTGAAATAAATGAAGAGGAAAGGGAGCAATTAAACGGGCCACGAGTGGCGAGGAGGAAACTCCGGGACTTAATGAACCCCTTGGAGATGCCTCAATCTTTGTAAGTAATCGAGTAAAGAAAAGTGTGTTAAAATAACTACATATTCAACTTTTTTTAATTGTTTAAACAGATTTCAGAAGTATTTCAGGTTGAATAAACCAGCGTTTGAGTACTTGCTAAAAGTGGTGACGACTCATACACAACCAGCTAGGAAGCAGTTTGCTGTTACTCCAGTAGTAAAGTTAAGCGCATGTTTGCGATTCTTTGCGGAAGGCGGTTACCAGACGGGTGTAGGAAAAGACCACGACGTGGGACTAGCGCAGTCCAGTTTCTGCAAAGCACTTGCGGACGTCCTTTTTATATTTGAACAATATCTATGTCCAAGGTGGATACAGTTTCCAGTGACAGCCGAAGAAAAAAGTAAAATTGCGACTGCTTTTTACACTAAGCATAAAATTCCATCAGTTGTCGGTTGCGTTGATGGAACGCACGTTAAGATAATTGCGCCATCCGAAAATAGTCACCTATACTACAACAGAAAGGGTTATTACAGCTTAAATGTTATGCTGGTAAGTTATTAAATTCTTTCTGAAGTACATTTAATGATTCTTTATAATAATAGGTATGTGACCATGAATTAAAAATACGCGGGTGCTAGTCATGATTCGCTAATTTGGAACATTAGCGAATTACGTTCACATTTTGAGGCACAATTTTCAAACCACCAAAGAACTTTCTGGTTGCTAGGTAAAATTTTACATTTGTAAAAATTTTTTATTTATTAAATTTTATTTTATAAATTTATATACTCACATATTTATAAATGTATTTTAACCGAGAAAATCTATTTCCAATTATTTATTAAGGTGATGCTGGATATCCGTTAGAACCATGGCTTATTACTCCTTATCGGACGTTGAACCAAGCAGAAATTAAGTTCAACGAAATGCATTCAAAATGTCGCAACATAATTGAAAGAACTAATGGGGTTTTAAAGAACCGATGGAGGTGCATTCTTGGTGGACGAGAACTACACTACGCTCCAGAGAAAGCAGCACAAATTGTAAATGCTACTTGTTGCTTGCATAACATCTGCATTCATTTCAGAGCGAATATACCCGATACACCCGATGCCGAAGCGGAGTTAAACCTTCCTGAAACTCTCGACGTCCATTCCAACATACCAACACAAAATATGGAGGTTGCGAGATCAATAAGAAATAATATCCGTGATTCCCTCAATTACTAAAATGTAAGAACAGAAATGTTTGCTATTTCTATTTCTCGATCATTTAATTTTCGTAAGTTTAGTTATAAGTAAAATGCTTATGTTCTAATAAAAAATCAGTTAAATAAAAAATTACATTAACTAAAAAACAAAACACAGGTAATTCAGTTACATAAAATCTTAGCTTATAAGTCTCATTATTAAATTAATTAATTGTTTTGGCGTTTGCAAGTTTTCAGTTCTTGTATTCCAAGCAGTCTTTTATTTTTTTCTAATTTGTGTTCAATCTCTTTCCTTCTCATTTGTTCCATTACATAGTTATGCCTTTTATTTTCTTCTAGCTTTTCTCTTTTGATAGAGTTAGCAATTTTGATTTCCCACAGTTTCTCCTTTTTAATAGTCTCGATTGCCTTCAAATGCGTCTTCTTTAGCTCATATAATTTATCTAGCCTGCATGAAGAAAAATGTTTAATTACTTATAAATTTTTGTAAAATTAATATTAACCTCTGGTATATTTTTTTTAAGTTTTCACATTGCTCGTCCTGATTTGTAACCGCAGTCTTTATATTAGCGCTGATCTCCCTTTGTATTTTTATTTCCTCTTCTAGTGCATATAAGGAACTTTCTTTTTTCGAAGCCTTTTGGCTACAATATGGTTTTTTACTAGATGATGCCACTTCGCTTTTATCTGCAGAGGGGTCTTCATTTGTAAACATCAACGAATCTACAACTGGTGGACTTATAGGACGTACTCCGCTGATGTCCATACATCCATCCAATGCGCCAGTTTGGGTCAGATTTAGTGACTCTACTTCTGGGCAGTTTTCTTCACAGGACATATCCAAGTTCTCCTGCATTCCAAACTTCTTAACCGCCAGCCCCTCTACTGACTGCTTAATGCCAATCAACTTTAAAATTGCTTCTTCAAGGGGGGAAAGTACCTTCTCCATATTTGGGCCGCCCCCAGTACCCTTTTGCATTTTTATATTATTCGCCACTTTTTGGCGAACATATTTCTTCTGGTCTGCCCATACCTAAATAAAGGTTTCAACAATTAAACAATGTACGCATTTGTATAGTTGAAGCATTTACAAATTATTCTCCCAATTTTGCATGCATACACTGATTAACTATTTGAAACATTGGCAACTGACGAATCATTGCCACTAAGAACTTATAAATCTTCAAGTTACCTTTTTCCATTCCACAATTGTTTTAATTGGGGGACCTGCCGCATTCAGCTCCACATTCACCTTTTCCCAAAATCTGGCGGCCTCCTCCTTACTTCCCTTAAAAAATCCCCGTGCAATAGCAGGATTACCTTCCATCATATTCACCAGCATTCCCATTTGCGTTTTATTTGTTGATTTTGTCCTTAAACAAACAAATTTTGTATTTTTTCTCATTTTATTAAAATACTCACATTTTTGCTGCAAATTCCCTTTCAAAATACAGATGAAAAATTTCTAACGGAATGTGAAGAGTTTCCGCAAGTATTTCATGTTCAAAATACCTACTTTTCGTGTTCGAAATTTTTCGAAGATGTTTAGGATAGGAAGAAAGCGGAAAGTAGGATAATCCGCAAAAACATTTTTATTTAGGATAGTAGGATTACGGAAAGGGGAAAAACTCGTTCGGAAATTTTATTTAGGATTGGGCTGATTGAATATTTTCCCTCCAGAATCTTCATTGCCTTTCCTCTGGTTAATTTATGATTTTAAATTTTTATATACTTATCCATATACACTGTAGGCTCTGGTAACTACTATTGTCGTGTAATGGTAATATAATATTCTAGCAATAAATCATATCAAAATAATAAATCTACACACATATCCATAAATATATTGTTTTTCTGCAGCCATATGTATTTTCCATTGTACCCATAATATACCACAAATCGTTGTAAACCACTTTCAACACATCATTAAAACAAACGAGCGACAAAAAATTGAAAACTACAGCAACAACAAAAGTAAAAATTTATGCAGTCTAGCAGTCGATGTGTACATTACTGTTACCACCATTTAAAAATGAATTGCGGGTAATAATTCAGCAAACACCTACTTACACACACTCACAATGGATTATATAAAAAACTTGAATTGCCAAACATTCTTGTATTTTTTGTTATTATTTATGTTGTACAAATATGAATACCATTTCATTAGACTGCGGCGAACATAAATTTTACGTGTTAATGGCAGCGGCGCGAGTAATGTAAAAATACTGATATAATTTAGTGCAGAAAAAGCTCAGTTTTGACTTTGCACTTTCATTGGTTTCTGAAAAAAAAAACATATGGTAGGTAGTAGCGAACCAAATGCAAATATGCAATGAAATGAAATTTTGCATCAAATGGATAGTGGAAGTGTAAAAATATTTATCATGTTCGGACGTGTTAACACCTCGCTCTGGAGTGCAACCTGCTTAAAGTGGTAAATCTTCAATTTAAAAAATCCTGATTTCGCGAAATAGACGCTTTAACTTGCCAAACAAAAAAACACAACAAACATATGTAAAATAAACAATATAGTAATAATGATCCGTTCCTTTTGACGGTAACTTTATTAATTAATTCAAATATTGCACAATTCTTACAACTAAGTTAACAAGGAAGAGCTTTAAAACTAATGGTGGGAGAGAGTGCAAAATGTTGTTGTTGTTACGTAAGAAGAGATTGGTTTAGATAATGTTAAAGATCAGTTAATAAGGGAGCAAATTAAGAAATGTGAAAAAGAGATGTGAGAATATACATAAGTACGAGAGGTAAGGAGAGAATGAGTAAAGAAGTGTGTGTTGTTGGTAGTGGGAGCATTAGTAAGTAACTATATAAAAAAAAACAACGATATAAACAAAATTAGAGCGCACTCCACCGCGTGAACGGAGTATATCGCTATCTACCACGCAAACAACAAATCCAAATCAGTGCTCAACTTACTCTGATAACACAAAAATAGAAACAAGAGAAACTAAGGCTAAAATAAGAGAACCAACAACTTCGCTATCGCTGAGTGATGAATGTAAAACACCAATACCGTGTTCAGCTGACGTATTTTCTCCCTTCTACGGCGCAGCTGATTATTTTTTTTGTATTCTACTAAATGTCAACATTACATGAAAAAAATTTCAGCCGGCATTAAATGAGTTGATAGGATTTTTTTCCGACACGTTTCGCAGCATCCCAAGCACGTACCCACTGGCTAGTGGATACTGGACGGCTGGTTTCGCCATCCATTGGATGGCGTCTGCCTTCAGTATTAAAATCAGTCGGCATGAAATGATGAGGTCAAAATGACCTCTAGCTCCCGGACTAATGCACCTTCAACTCTCTTTCAAAACGCAACACGCAGTGCTGAATGTAGCGCACCAACTACACTGATCGCATCGTCATCAACAGCAACGCGCAATACAAGAATGCAAATGAAAACGAAAAAAAAAGACTTTGTGCAATCACAGTTAAAAAGAAACCGCTTGCCTGCTGAGGGGCGACCGTTATTAGAATAAATTTTTGGTCTTTCACCGATATTTGAACCTTCGTTCTCTCTGATTTCCGAATGGTAGTCACGCACTAACCTATTCGACTACGGCGACGAAGACCTAGCCTACTGGAATAATATGAGCCTACTGCATAATTACTATGCTTCTAAAATCGTACCTGAATAGTACACATTTTCTTGTCCAAATAAAAGTTGAAACTATCAACCTTCTCGAAATTAAAGCAGGTTCACCACAAGGAAGTGTCCTAAGACCCGTTTTAAGGTACTTGACCACCTTGGAAAGCTAAAAAGTACAACATATTCAATAATTTTTTTTTTCATGTTCTGTATAATATATTAAAATAAATTTTTTTTTAAATTTTTATTTAGCGCTTATATAATACAAAAAAAAATTGATTTATTAAAATTTCTTTTTTTAACATATATCCAGGAGGCGCCAAAGTCGAGGCCTGAAGAAAATCATGTCTTGCGGCGGACAATTAATCTTAGAAATGGTAATTCTAAAACAAAAGAGAGAAACAAAATTTTCAAAAGGAAGGTTCCTTGCGTGAGAATTTACCACAAAATGACAAAAAAAAAAATAATAAAAAAATGGCGGATGTTTGAAAAAAAGTTAAGAAAACACCCCTGTTTTTCACAATGTTATGCTTAAAAAGCAATACTTTATTAACTTTTTTTTTGCAAAATGTGGTAAATTGGCATACAAAACATCTTAACAAATAAAACAAGACCAAAATCATTAAAATCGGCTAAGCAGTTTCGGAGATAAAGTGTCCGCCATTCGAAAAAAAGTAATTTCTGGAAAAACGCGTTTAAAGTTAAAACTTGCTATTTTCTTTCCGCTGAGTCAGCAAGTAATGAGTGCTGGACGCGCCTGCACATTTTCACTGATTTCACTTTGTTAGAATTCGAATTTAAAAAAACAGTTTCAGGTGATGATTTTTAAAAGAGACATGGATTGAAAAAATGTAAAAAAAAAAATTTAATTTTTTGAAACTTATAAGGTGGTCAAGTACCTTAAATACATTGTTCACAGCTGGCCTACCCTCAATGAAGAGCACATATACAGGCACTTATGGCGATTATACGGTTATACTGTCTAAAAGCAGCCATGTTTCAATTGCTTCTTACTACCTACAAAGCACCCCAACAGCGTTCCTGGTTGAAAATTTGGTGTATAAAAGCAAACGAAACCAAATCTATTGAGATTATTTTCACGCTTCGCTACGGCTCATGCCCTGCTGTATTTCTACAACGCCCTAATACCTCAGACACACAATGCCAAATATTTAGGTATTCTGCTAGGCAGGCGTCTCACGTGGCGATCGCATATATTTTTAAAGCGAAAGCAACTTGGGCTGAAACTCTGCTCACTTTACTGGTCACTTGGCCACAAATTATATTGTCATTAGACAATAAAGTCCTCATATACGAAACAATTATTCAACCAGTATGGACGTACGAAGTTGATTTGTTTGGCTATGCCTCAAAATCGAACCTGGAAATGCTGCAGAGATTCCAGTCAAAGATGTTACGCATGTGTACCAATCGCCATGGTTTGTACGAAACGAGCATTGCACCGAGATCTAAATGTTACGGCATTTAACGAAGAAATCAGCAGAATCAGTAAGCGACACAGTAGTCGCTTGTCACTCATTCAAAACCTCGAACTTTACGAAGGATAAAAAAATGTATGCCTATTCTTGCATTTTTAACTATAAATAATACTAAATGTTATTTTTAATGACAAATTGTATAAAGAAATGGTTGAAACTTAAATTATTAGGAATATTTATGAACAAATTACAATTTGAAAGCACTTACTAATAAAATGGCTTTGTTAAGAGTTAAAATACATTGCGCATCATTAGGTGCCCAAACACTTAACAACAAAATAAGAAGAGATAATAGCATAGAATGGAATACAAAAAAATCAATCAACAGGCATAAAAGCGTAATTGGAGTATCTAAAGTGTCATTTTAAATGCACGCACACAAATACGCGTACAGCGAACACTTAACCTATTGCAATTAAAATAATTGTAATATTATACAAGAAATGTAGCTCGTCGACCTTTCCTGATTTTTGTTTTTGGCTTTGGTTTTTTGTTTTGCTTATATTGCTGTCCATTGAAAGCTTAAAATTGCTTTTGTTTGTTTTTATTGGCCTGTGTATCACTTAATTTCATGTTACACATCTGATGCTTTCCATTTCAATTCAACCGGGCTATTCGGGACATATTCTTCGATTTCGATGTAACTCAAATATGTTGCGCTCTGGTCAAAATAATGTGACACGTATTTTTTTTGTTCACCCGAAAACCATTTTTTTAAGATTTGTCGGCACTTTTGTTTTTCGGCTCAAAATCGATTTTTTTCATTATTGAGAAAACATTTTTTTTAAATGCTCATAACTTAGTCAAAAATGAGCCGATTTTAATGATTTTGGATTCAAAATGATCGTCATTATTTGCACGAGCGACTTCGTGTATAAACAACAGCAAAAAAGGAGTTGAAATTTTTTTTATTTTGCAAAAAACCAAAAGTGCGAAACAGGTTTTGTACTCAAAAATTCATTACTCAAAAACAACTCATTTTAGCTACTGGACACTCAGCTCAATTGAAGTTTGAGATGTCCTTTTGATTTGGAAAAAGTTAAAAAAAAATACACTTTTTTGAAATATTGAATTTCGAAAAAATTTCGCACATTTTGTTTTTTTGCAAAACACAAAATTTTCAACTACTTGTTTGTACATAAAGTTAGTCGCTGCAAGTAATGACGATCATTTTGGATCCAGAATCATTAAAGTCGGTTCATTTTTGACTAAGTTATGAGCATTTAAAAAAAAATTGTTTCTTATATAATTAAAAAATCGATTTTGAGCCGAAAAACAAATGTGCCGATAAATTTTGAAAAAACATTTTTTCGGGTGAACAAAAAAATACGTGTCTCATTATTTTGACCAGAGCGCAACATATTTGAGTTACAGCGAAATAGAAGAACATGTCCCGAATAGCCCGGTTGAATTGAAATGGAAAGCATCATCTGCAATGAAAGTCACACACACCCACATAGACATGTGCGTGTTACATTTAGCCTTTTGTGTTAAATAATTTTGTCAATGTAATGTGTCAAATACCAAATGTGAATTCCGGGAAATATCATATTTAAGTAAATAAAAGTCTGCAATGCCAGTGCCTTTGATCCTTTTGTCGCTCCAAATTGAATTTAATGCTAATGAATGGAATTTCAATTTGCCGTAGCATGCGATCTAAAAAAATGTATATATTTCTTTTAAATGTATATCGTTGTATAGACGAAACATTTTCATACATATGTACATATATACAGGGGCATATAAGAAAAATTGCCATTAAATGCGTATACAAATGTAATTACTTACGAGTATATATACGCGACTAATAATTTTACAAGCATTTTCTCACTTGGTCCTAATAAGCTTTTAAGCCTCGGAGGCAAGGAGTTTTGTACTCAAGGCCGCATCTATTTTAATATTTCTTTCGCAGAGAAACCTTTATGTTTTTTAACACTATCTCTCCATAGCATCCGAAGTCAAGCCTTACAAGATCCAAAAGGCTCATGATCTCACACTAAAGCAGCAACAAGTCAGACTTGAGAGAACGAAGGAGTTACTTCGCTTGGCCGAAAACGGTTAATCTCCGAAAGTTGTGTTTTCTTACGAGAAAATTTTTCAAATTGAGCAATTCGTAAACTCCCAAACCGATAGGGTTTATTTGACCGACCGTTCATACGAGAATTTGAGTCATGGATTGACCATCAGGAGCCAGCATCCGCCACAGGTAATGATTTGGGCCGGTGTAATCGCAGATGGGCGCTCTCCAATCGTTTTCATAGAGCCTGGTGTCAAGCTAAATGCGAAATATTATCGGGAAAGTATTCTGTAGGTTGCTTTGAAACTCGGCACCGTATCACAAAGCTCGAGTGAACCAAGAATGGCTGAAAAACAACGTTTCGAACTTCCTAACGTCCATATTATTCTCTTTAGGCCATTTTGGAGAGCAAGGCACGAACCAAGAGATTTACAAGTCTCGAGGCGCTGAAAAGAGCCATTGTCCGCGAGTGAGCCAAAATACCGTCTCAAGGCCATAGTCAAGGCAAAAGGTGGTCATATCGAGTAAAAGTAAATTAATTCTTAATTTTGTATTATTTCCACATATTTTTTACTTCGAGTTGAATAAAAGTAATTTTCCTAACTAAATTTGTGGCCTTTTTAATTGGTTACACTACGAGTGCCGGACCCGATGGTATAAGGATGGGCGTGTTTGGTGGTTGATTTTGATAACTTACTTATACAATACCAACTACCTTTGGGTGAAGCACAACGTGTGTACCAAATTATAATCAGATATGGATGAACAGATGAACAAATAGGCGGACAGATAAAAACTATTAAAATCCGGATCAATTCCTCTCTTCATTTGGAACATTTTAGTGCATCTACACGAAGTTTGTTGAAAGAAAGGTTACCTTTCGAATTTCGTGACCTGCGTTCATTCAATTTTCGACTCTTTTGCGTATGTTGGTGCACATTTTGAAAGAAAAATATAAAGTCACTATTGATATTCAAACAAAAGCGTATGCCATATATGTAGCGTTATAAAAACGGAGCGAAAAACAGTTGTCGGAAAAAAGATAGTTGGCATTGTTCTTGTCACTTTGCCCATAGCCATAAACACATGCCACCCACTATCTACCGTTAATATACAATAGAGTGGCATGTACGCTAAGTATGTATGTACGCACTTGTGGCACTGAGATCGTCGCTGCCATTGGCGCTATTGTGGCATGACAACCTGGCGTTAAATTAACTTACGACGAATATGAAAGTGAAATGATGTTTATGTTATACGTGCAAGTTTTCGCTTTCGTGACTTTTCGCGCATGTCGGTATGTTCCTTTGGCTGTACAGTGGGTGTTCTGGCTGTCAGGCAGGCAAAGCAAAAACAGCAAACACAAATACTTTTTCGTAAAACTCTTTGCGCTACGCTTTATCTTTGCAATTATACATATACATATATATAGTACACACATGCACATATATTTATATATCTTTCCGCTCATTCTGTTGCTTGTCATCGCATGTCAAAATCCATTGCCAAAAAATGCTGTCAGATAACCCTATTATATGAAGCCTAATAAATTTCGATAAATGTATGTACCCATGTACGAGTACATGTACTTTAGCCTAATTTTGGCTGCGAGAAGCTTATAGGATAATTGAAATTCTTAGAAAAATATATGCACATTCGTGTCTGCTTACTCAGAGTTTACTTTTTTAAATATGTACATACATTTATGTACATTTAATTTACTTGACCTTTGATTGTATGGTTTATAAAGGCTCTAATCCCTTTTCACTTCTTTGTTATTATATAAGAATTGGCACTTACACCCATTTTGGGTATTTGGACGAGCTCTTCCTCCTATTTGTGGCGTGCCTCTAGATGTTGCTTGATGTTGCTTCCGAACGGCAGATATTTTTAGGAGGAGCTTTTTCATGGCAGAAATATACTCGGAGCTTTGCCGTTTTTGAGGTTTTTAAATACTTAAATATCTGAGTTTCTCGTTTAAACAGAGGGTACAAGAGACAAACCGGTGACATTTTTTCTCTGATTCTTTTATTTATTCTACAGTATTTTTTTTTTAATTTTTGGAAATCCAGTATCAATTTAAATACTTATTAGGCAGTAATGGGCTACGTAGCAATAAATTTTACTATTTAAAAAATTCTTCGTAGCAAAGTTTCTTCATACAAATTATATCAAAAATATACCAAAGTCGAGTTTCCGAAAATTTGAGAAAAAACGATCATTTGATCGAAATTGATTGATAATATTAAATTAACTACTTTTGATTTCTCATTCAATATTTTTTTCTAAAGTTGTCTATCTCTTTGTATTCTGCAACTTTTTATATGCAGACAAATTTGCTTAATTGCGGACGACGCCGCCTCCGACATAGTCAACAGTGAGTCAAGTACACTACCACATTACACAACAATAAAGAACATATATAAAATCAAAAACAATAAAAATAGAAACAATAACATTGTTTACAAATTCACAATAAAATGGACAAATAGCAAAAGTCACCAATGAAAAAACTTAAGGCAGTGAATAGTAAAAAAAATTGAAAGAGCGTAGTGAATCTCAACAACTGGGTCAAATGTAATAAGTGAACATAAATATACATACACACACAAATACACGCAAGTAAGAGCAGTAATAAAATTGCTACCCTGAAGGAATAATGGAATGTATGGCAGTGGAAATGTGAATGAGATTGTAAAGGGTGATCAATTTAGAGGTATTGGATTTTAAATTTAAATAAAACAATGAATACTCAAATTGATTGGGCAATCTTTATTATTGGATAGTCGAAAAAGTCTTTTCGTATTTCTAATCAAACTTCAACTCATTTTTTTCATATTTATAATGAACTTTATTAAACCAAATGCATACCATTTTGGTTGACCACCTTTTGCCATTTTTCGTCTAGAGACATTATTCCATCAGTGTAAAACTTTTGTGGTTTCTCGGCGAAAAACTGCGACAAGTAATTTTCAACTTTACTCCATTAAGGGAGTTCTGCATTGACCGAAACAAATGGTAGTCCGATGGTGCAAGGTCAGGGCTATATGGTTTTTGTCGAGTCATCACAGATGTGTGTGACCTAGCGTTGTCCTGATGGAAAACGACGCCCTTTCAGCTGATCAGTTCTGGCCGTTTTTTTTTTCGATTGCTTGCTTCAATCTCATCAGTTGTTGACAGTAAAGTGTAGAATCAATCGTTCGAGCAGGCTGGAGCAGCTCATAGTGGATGATTCCTTTCCAATCCCACCAAACACACAGCATAACCTTTCGAGGCGTCAATCCTGGCTTTGAGACCATTTGTTGAGCTTCACCACCCTTGCACCATGATTTTTTTCGCACATTATTCTCGTATTTGATCCACTTTTCGTCTCCTGTTACCATCCGCTTCAGAAATGGTTCGATTTCATTTCGTTTCAGCAAAGAATCGCAGATGTTAACTCGGTCCATTAAATTTTTCACAGACAATTCATGTGGTACCCAAACATCGAGCTTCTTTTTGTAACCAGTCTTTTTTAAATAGTTCAAAACCGTTTGATGATGAATGTTTAGTGCCTTGGCGATGACATGGCAGCTTATGTGATGGTCCTGGTCAATCTTTTCCATAATTTCATCGACTTTTTCAACTATAGGTCCACCGGAGCGAGGTGCATCTTTCACATCGAAATTTCCAGAACGGAAGCGAGCGAACCATTGTTGTGGTACACGAACTGATACAGCATCGTCTCCGTAATCCTCACAAATTTCATTGGTGGCTTGCGTGGCATTTTTCCCTTTTTTATACAAAAATTTCAAAATATAGCAAATTTCTTCACTATTTTTTAACTCATTTTTCAACAGCTATAACTTTTTTTCAACTTTTCCGAATTTAATTTTTATTTTGGTTAAATGAAGCGTAAAATGTCACCTTTCTAACACCATATGATATGACACAATGTGATTGGTAGCACTGGAGATAAATGACTTCAACGACATCTATTGACAAAATACGAAAAGACTTTCCAATCCCTCTGAAATATTGGCCGCAACTGCGCCGTAATGCGGTCATCCGTAAACACCAATTTTGGATGGTTCGCTGAAGCCATTACGCGGGATCTGACAAAAAAGGCCTTATGGGAAACGGTGCCTCCAATATGATCACCCTTTATGAAAGAGAGTGAGAGTAAACGAAATATTAGATATATAGCATATTTCAGGGCTAACACAAAATAGGCAATGGTAGGGTGTATGGGAGTATTTGAAACACACATGCTACAATGAGAATGCAGAGCTGCCAATGTTTTGCGTTTGTTGAACCTAGCACGGTCGTTACTGCGGCACTTTCCCGTCTATGCCAGCTAACAGGCAAACACTTAACATTTTAAACAATGGCAAGAGCTTAGCAAATATAATAGAAAGAGAGAAGACACATGTACAACTACAACAGGAAAATACTATAAAACTCGTACAATAACAAAAGTATGAAAAAAATATATAAGAATGAATACGTCAATGGCTGCTGAGCTAGTTAGTAGTAAAATGACAATGACTGCGACAATGTGGCGTCAAATTCGTGTTAGCGAATTTCGTTACAGTTTCAGTGCCAGGTACCCAATACTTAGCTTTGCATGCAAGGAAAGGATGTTTGTGTAAGTGCCACAGTTTCACAGTTTAGATAAATATTTTGGACGGCGCCATTCTGGTTTTGGGATTTTAGTAAGAAAGTAGCGCGATACAAAATAACCTTGAAAAAGTCGAATCGTTTTACGCAAAACAAAAATAACAACAAAAATCTATAGGGAACAATGAAATGGCAAACGCCTCTTTAAGTAGAAGTCGAAGTATTGCAAAACATTGGAAATCATTACGGGCAGATATGCGTCAGTTAAGCAAAGTTAGCACACTGCAAATAAGGCTAATAGATTATATGGTTTCCAAATCAAATTCAAAAGTACTTTATATAAGTGAAATATGCATCTTAATATTTGTTAACGTGTAAAATACCAATCTTCTTCTTGTATATTATTCATATATCTTTTATATGTAAGTATAAGTACATGTATACGAAATGCGGCATACATAGGTACAATAGATAGCCAAAACCTTTTTCAACATTTTCAGTATCTACATTGCTTGTATGCAATAAACCTCCGCTAGATCTACCGCACCAACATGAAGTAAAAGTTTTTTCTAATAGCGGTCGCCCTTCGGATGGCAATGGCAAACCTCCGAGTGTATTTCTGCCATGAAAAAGCTCCTCATAAAAAATATTTGTCGTTCGGAGTCGGCTTAAAACTGTAGGCCCCTCCTTTTGTGGAGCAACATCAAGATGCACGCAACATATAGGAGGAGGAGCTCGTCCAAATACCCAAAAAGGGTGTAATCGCCAATTATATATACATATACAGGGTGAACGATATTACCTATTCAATAAATCGCTTAGTTATAAGGCTCACTGTACATATCATAGCATAGCAAAAGTTAACTAAGAGATTAAATATTGTAAAGTATTTAGCGTCCAAGCACAGTAATGTTCATCCAACCTCCCTCATTAATGTAACAAAATCTTTAATTTTATCGGTGATTGATTATGGCTTATCCATTTATGGATAGTGTTCTAAAAAGACCTTCGCTGGCATACAACAACTTTACCACTCAGCAGCAAGGAAATGTCTACGAGCGTTTCCCACCAGCTCTGTCAAAAACCTGCTAGCCGAAGCGGGGCTTCCGGAATTGAAAGACCGTGTACATCAAAACACCCTGCGTTTAATCCCAAAACTGTATGTATCCAACAATATTATAAAATGAACAAAGAACTAAGGCGACCTTCCACTATATGCAAAGTCATAAAAAACGCTGGAAAAATAGATCCTTTTCTTAAGCCAACGTTATGTGTTGCTCCACAATTTCCACCTTGGAAGCTCCCAGAAAACACCTTTATCGCAAATCTTCTTGATAATGCCAAATGCAATACCTCTTCCCTGATATATAGGAAGCTTTTTTACGAAATACATAGTGAGTGGAGCACTAATGGCTGGAGCTTTGTATACACAGACGGATCCAAAGACAACCTGGCAACCTCATTTGCGGTGGTAAATGAACAAGGAGTACTCATTAAAAAAGGTCTACTTTTCCCGCATTGCTCCATCTTTACCGCAGAAGCTCTGGCGATTACCTTTGCAGTCGACTACGTTTCCAAAGCTAAAGGCAAATACATAATCTGTTCGGACAGTAAGTCTTCCTTTCTTGCTCTTAACAACACTGCATACAATGAACCCTGGGCTATAAAAATTCGATCCGCCCTTTGCAGATGCAGCTCCAAAATTAAAATTATGTGGGTCCCGGGGCATTGCGGAATTGGTGGTAACACCTTCGCTGACAAAACAGCTAAAGAAGCTAGCTCCTCATCAAGTATTTTTCACAACACTTACTTTAAGGCGGATATTAAACACGGAATCAATGCCTTTATTAAAGAATTCACACACAACGATTGGGGTAGATATCAGCATGCCTACAAGCGCATAAATCCGGAACGAAATAGGCCAGATATCCCATCGAAATGCTCCTCTCAGCAGCTAAAAATTTTCACAAGATGTCGTCTAAGTCATACTAAAATTAGCCACAAACACGTCCCAACTGGGAAAGCAGCCCCCGAGTGGAGTATATGCAATCGCCCACTGTCTATAAATCACATTTTAGATCATTGCCCTAAGTTTTCCAATAGTAGGAAAAACATATTTAAAAACCAATCACCTTCCGTCGCATTAAGAAAATACTCACCCGATAATGTTAAAGATATTTACAAGTTTATATACCAAAACAATCTGCTATATCTTGTATAATACAATGATGACAAAATCTTAATGTTCCCTAAATCTAAAGTTGTTATACTCAGTAATGTTAAAATATTATATATTAGATAAACATCAGGCCGATAGTCTTAGTAGCTAGTGCCTCTTTTTTGTAATATAGTTATTTATAATTATATTTCATTATTAATAAATAAATAAATACATATTATTGTAATAAAGAATTTCAACAAACTAAATTTGTTCTTCAAAGCAAACGGTTCTTAAACTTTTTATAATTAGTATGACTACATTGGTGACCACGACGACTTCGGTTATATCGATTTCAGTCTGTGAAAACATTAATTTTTCTTGTTTTATAATATTTTTTGCTATTGACGTATACGACTTTAATAAATGTGGTATTAATAAATATGGTATTGTCATCAGACAGGAATTATGCAACAATCAACAAAAATACGTAGCGGCAAAACGATATACGAACGGCCCTCAAAAGCAGACGAAAACATTCGAGGCTATAGAGTAAGAAAATAACATTCCCTATAACGACTAGTAGGCAAAATAACGATGAGTAATGTGAAGCAATTTTGCTAACGTTGTGTTATTGTATATGTGTATGAAATGGAAGCAACAACACTATCAACAATATCATAACATGATAACAACAATAACTCCCTCGCATAGGGATAAAAACGTCGATAAAGAAAACAAAAAACGCGTATGTAAACAAACGATTATAAGTATAAATAGATAAGAGTGTAAACAATGAAGACGAGCACTGATAGGTATTCAAAAGTTAGCTTAAAAATATAAAGACTTTGGAAAAAATATTGTTTTTTACACACGAATGTGATCTTGAGGTATTTTGGCCCATTCTCGTATAATCGGGTTTTTCAGCGCATCCATACTGGCATATTTTTTAGTCCGCACCTTGCTCTCCAAAATGGACCAGATGGAATAGTCCATCGGATTTGCGTCTGGCGAATTGTAATGGAAATGCCAATAGTAAACGAAATCACCTTTTTCGTCTGACCTTTCATTCGTAATATAGAATGAAGCTGTAAAATCGACACAAGAACCTAAAAGGTCACTGTGAACCAAACAACTCCAGAAACATACATTGAGGCAGGCTCATCAATACAGCTACCACTCTTCGCGCTCCACGGTTCTTTGCAGAGCGCCCTGCATTGTGGTTTGCCTAGTTAGAATCGCAATTCAGAATTCGATCCGTATTTAATGAAGACGATATGTTCCACCATGCAGTATCACTGATTGACACGAAATCGGCAGCGTGGGGAAAAGATATAATCCTGCGTGCTTCAACAGCGGCGCCATACACTTTGTTGAAGACGGCCCTAATCGAGCGCCTTACGAAGTCAAAAGACGCCAAACTCCTACCACTTTTAGACAGTAAACAAATTAGTGATTGCACCCCGTCGGAATTTAAAAACAAAAACCCCGTCACAATTTTTCCGTCACCTTCGTAGTTTTTGTCCAGACATTTCCGTCAATGTAATTAAAGCAAGATAGCAGTCTCAACATTCACCCCACATACGCGCGTAGTTGGCAGCGCAGCAGATCTCAGTCGCCCAGCTGACTAAATTCACGAAGTAAACGTCACATGCTCTATTTCGTGTGTTTCCAAAGAGCGGTCACTACATTCCGAAATCTCAGAAAAGCGTAAGCAATTATAAACATATCCGACATATAAGAAACTCGAGTAGTAATGGTAGACAACAAAGCCCACAATCTCATGGCAGACGTAGCTCATCATACAGTCGCGTGCGTTTGTCGACGACAGATGGCTAATGTTTTTACTACAAAAAAATGTAAAGGCGGAAAAATACCGCCCAATTACGACAACGCACTGCCTCGTTTGAACAGATCGCGCTTGTAGGACACAATCTATCGTGAGCGTAGGCGCTGATTTATCTCCCGCTTAACTCCCGTTGGGTACCAGTTGTGCACAGCTATAGACTCAAAAATCGAACAAACGCATGGGCTTCATGACGCTTGACTTCGACTTGCGACGCGAATTTACTTGGTGCTTTGTCATCGCCGTCGCCAATTTGGTTTGTAAGTCGACTAAAAAATCAGGTATAATATCTCAATGGCTAATGTGAAACGTGACGAAGCGTACCAAACAATCGCTCTATGGTGCTCTTCTAAAAGAATTCGCAGCCATCGTCAAACCTAACGGTGCATTCAAATTTGCCATGCACACAGCTGTGCACCAGCTGTTAAAGAGGCCAAAATCTTGAAATTGGGAATTACTTGTCCATTTGATTGAGAATTGAAACTCAAACGTTTCAAAGATTTATAGACGTAATCACTCGTGATCTACCGTTAGTTCAGACGATGCGCCGCAGCATCTCAAACACTTAAACACTTTGTTTCAATGTCTTAAAGAATACGGACTGGTTATCAACAATGCAAAGTAAAATTTTAAGTAATGGTAGTATTAAGCCTCTACCAGAAAAAGTCAGTGCGACTCAACAAATAACGCCACCAACAACAGTAAAAAAATTTCGAAGTTGCATTGGTGTGGTAAAATTCTATTGGAAATTTATGAAAGCTGCAGAGTTACTCGTCCCACTAAACGAAATATTAGCTGGCGCCGGTGTCAAAGGATCACATCCAGTAGCAAGGACGAAAGCACTTAAGGATTATTCAAGCAATCCAACGAAGCCCTAACGAACTGCAACGAGCTAGTACTCCTGAATACCAATGCGGAGTTGTTGCTCTAAAAAGTGACGTAAATCTTCAACAGCTCATCGCTAATCCTAACTCAACGCTTCTATTGAAAAATCTGCATTTTCCGGAGCAGAATATTAGCTTATACCGGCACTGTTCGTCCACCCGTAGCGGCGTCTCTAATGAGGATGGTATTCTATTCCTTACACTCTCTCTCCCATCCTAGAATACGATGCTTAAGAGAAGCTTTTATCGAGCCGCCATATCTATCAATAAGAATTGTCGCGTTTGGGCGAGACCCAGAATTGATTGTAAGCGAGTTTTAGCGAGATTCCAGTGACTGTCTCGAACACATGCATGTTGACCTCATTACGCTGCCACATTCCAAAGATTTTCGCCAATGCCTGACAATAATCGACCGTTTCATTAGATTTCCTGAAGATATTCCGTTGGAAAACGGTAATACTGAAACAATTCGTGCACACAAATGTCTATCATAGGATAGCAAAATATGGTGTTCTACTCAGAATAACTTCGAACCGCGGTAGGTAGTTTAAGTCAGTACTGTTTCACTAGCAATTTTACAATTTTTTGCTGTCAGGCACTTAAAATCGCATCTTTTCATACATAAGCAAATGGGCTCATAGAACGCTTACAAAGGCAATTGACGCTGGCGCTGGAGTGCTACAATAATAATTGATATGACGCATTTCCACTATGCGCTTCATTGGAAAAACGACATCACTACAAGCTTGCTGAGTTGGTGTATGGTGAACCAATTCGTCTTCCTGCAGAATTCATTAATCCGACAAATAAAGAACAACCTACCTAAGCAATCAATTCCATAGTTTAACTTTTGGCCTTATCGAGTTTCGACATTTAGCTTACTGATAAGCAAAGCGTTCTTATGTATGACGTAAGAGGTTCTTTGATTGTCTATATTTACTAATAAAGGGTTTTCCAATAACAGGTGTTATGTGTGTTCTCTCTCGAAGAGGTGATCACAATTGGCCACCGAGATCTTGTGATTGAACACATTTTGCCTTTTTTCTTTAGGGCCACGAGAAAGAGCACGTCTACGCCAACAGCCCAGGGTCGATTCAATACCTCAAAGATGGAATTCGTGAGGCTATCGAGGACATAGGGCAGTCACTTTGCGACCAAAAAACCCCAAAAACCACGCTGGAACGCTGAGTCCGAAAATCCACTCAGATTTGTTTCTATGATGTAGTTTTCGAGATATCTCCAAAAACCGGTAAAAGAAGGTATATTGTGATGTTAATATCAATAATTCTGTTAGCTCCAAAAAGTTCTCTAAGGGCTCAAGCCATCTGGCTTGTTGGCATAATTAGATTTAGCTAATGAGTCAGGATGACGCAAGTTGCTAGTAGGGATATTAAGAAATATTCCACTAGGAATATCAAGACAATCAACTTCGAGGCAATAATTTTGTGAGGAAAAGCAAGATGTTTTATTCTATTCTGAACTGATTTTAAACTTGAGAATATTCATCGCGTTTTAAATTTGAATATCGCAATACATTTTTTACAGAGACCTTTCAGCCATAAAAGCGTATTCCAAACAAGTGAGAACTGAACTTATATGAGAAACGGAAATTATATAAATTATTAAGCTTTTCGAAAAAAATTCAATGAGACTAATTAGCAATATTAAGAGAAGGCACATTTCGACGCTCCCGGTCTCAATATTGTTGAGATCAGACTGAAATGAAAAGAAATTTACCATCCCCGACGGAGTAAACCTTCAGTTCATATGCGTACATGAAAAATGTTGACTTTAGGAAGCAAGACCTAACATCATTAATAAAGATGATGACTAATAGCGGTCAAAGGATATTTCTTTGGGAAAACTAGAACTTGCATAAGAAGAGCTAGACGACGTGTTTTCAAGTATCACTGAATAGTACCTCTTACTTAAATAAGACTTATGTAGTTCAAGCTGGATAATTATTGGGTGGAGAGTAAGTTCATAGCGTTTTTATGTTTTCTTTTATTTTACAACAATTTTTTCGCTATTTGGCAAAGGGTAAGTATTCATTCAATAGAATTCATTCCGGTCTACAAAACTGTGTTAATTGTATTTTTGAGTTAGTTTTGTGGCTTAGAAATGGAATTCCTAGAAGTCAAAAATCAACATTTTCGACACTCTTCTTTGCTTTTCATCGAAGTCAAAATGTTTCCGAAGCAGTTCGAGACATTTGCGAGGTGTATGGAGAAGGTGTCATAGGTGAGTCTGCAGCACGAAAATGGTGACTTTGACGTCGATAACCCGTCCCCTAGCGGAAGACCTTCTGAATTCGATGAATAACGTCTCAATTGAGGAGGTCGCCAAACCAATCATAAATGTAACGAATCGTTACGAGAGATCAGAAATGGTGCCTATACATCAATATGAAGCTAAGAAAGGAGTGGGAGGCTCCAGGTGATACGCCAAGGCCGAGAGTCAAGCCGGATCTTCATCCAAAGAAGATCATGATTTGTTTTTGGTGGGACTGGGAGGTCATGTTGCACTGGAAAATGCTCGAATAGAATGTCACGGTCAACAAGGAACTCTACATTGCCAGCTATATCGCGTGAATGAGGCTATTCGATACGCCTACACGGCAACACCAGGCCCCTGTTGCACAAGTCGTCAAAGCTGCACTCAAAGAGGTGGAATCCTCCGCCGTTTTCTCCGGACCTTACACGGACCGATTACCATCTTCTCGCTCGCTGTCAAGCCATATGAAGGGCGTTTCTTTCGATAATAAAGAGGTCCTTAAAATCCACCTCAAAAACACATCAGACCAGGCGTTTTTTGGCGGAACGGCATTCATAAATTGGTCGAGAGGTGGGAAGAGGTTGTACGCAGTAACGCCGAATATATTATATAAATGATAAACTTATTGATATAGTTATTGTGTTTTGTTTAAACAAAATACTCGGTTAAACCGCTACGAAATTATTCCCCAACCTAATAGGTTCAAATCCGTACAGGCTGGTTTGTTGAGCAGAATAAAGGCAATACTGGTATACTGAACCAATTTTATACCCAGACGCAAAACATGCAAAACAGTAATCAATAAAAATTGCAAGATTAGAATCCGTGATTTTCCCTTTTTTGAATCATTACTGATCCGGGCACATGCATTTTCGAACTGCAAAAATCACTTAATTCTTAACATTGACTTCAAACAATTCAGCCACCATTGACATTTTAGAAATAAATATAAATATTTTTCAATGCGCCATTCAAAACGCGAATAATATTTGTCGCAAAAGCCGAACGAATTAGTGGCTAATATTACGTAATTAAGTTTTTAGTATAAACCTATTTTTTCTATTGGCGCGTACACCCTTTTTTGGGTGTTTGGCCGAGCTCTTCCTCCTATTTGTGGCGTGCGTCTTGATGTTGTTCCCCAAATGGAGGGACCTACAGTTTTAAGCCGACTCCGAACGGCAGATAGTTTTGTGAGGAGCTTTTTCATGGCAGAAATACACTCGGAGGTTTGCCATTCCCTGCTGAGGGGCGACCGCTATTAGAAAAATGTTTTTCTTAATTTTGAATTTTTGTTGTTTCACCGAGATTCGAACCGACGTTCTCTCTGTGAATTGCGAATGGTAGTCACGCACCAACCCATTCGGCTACGGCGGCCGCTTGTTAAAAATATGTGATGGATATTTATATGTAAGTCTACTTATCATTCAATAAAATAAAATATTTTGTATGCAACTTTTGATAATTTGTTTTAATGGTAATAATAAAAAAAAGTATATTTGAAAACTAAATAAAGTTATAATAAATACCCAAATATAGGTAAAGCCGTCAAAAAGTGCATAAACTTTAATTTCGTTTCCTACTTTCACTTAAATTTATTAACAGCAGGGCTTTCACAAGCTCGTTTTAAAAGTGAAATCAATGGCAGCGAACGGCGCTTCAAGTGTTGTTGCGCCTAAATGTATGAATCAGAAATATGCACACGCTTCTCTGCTTCTATCCCTCAATTGTTGTCCTTCACAAGTGCATATGCGCCTGCAGTTATGCTGCACTTGTTCTCTGTTGTATACTAAATATGTGTGTATGTAGTTAAGTGCACGAAATGCGAGCGTTGAGCATCATTAAGCACACTTGAGACTCAAGTGAAGTGTGTGAAGCTGCTGTTAATTGACGTAGCGAAGCCAAGTGATACATATGAACGCGAGCGTGTGCTTGTGTGCTTTCGGCGAAGGAAAGGTATTAGTAGGCCTACAAATATGTGCATGTGTGTGTGTAAATATAGTGTGCTTTTTTGGAAGATGGTGTGTGCAACTGCCTACTTATAGGCAAAATGCTTGGAGCACTTAAGCACAGCACTTGACTGTTGAGTTTGCAACGACATATGTTGGCAAGAAAATGCTCTGCGGAGGGGGTTTTTCATAAAAGCCCGACCGTTAGCGAGGCGTGACGGAAATGAGCTTCCGCTGACAATGAAGCTGAAGTGTCGCTGTAACACACATATTAATAGGGGCGCATAAAAGTATGCAATTTATTAAAATAAATTACTCTTTTTTCAAGCACGCGTATAATCTTAAGCAGAGGGAGGATTTAATTATGCGTGAAAAGAAAATATTAAAGTCAAAGAGGCAGATACATATTTTAAACTTAAATCGCTTTCATTTTTTGTTTAACAATTTGAGGTAGACTAATTTTTTTAAATTTTTTGCTTTTTCATTTATTTGAAGTGTAGTAAACTAAAAATTTGTAACACTGACTATTGGTAACACCTGACTAACTTCAAAGACCGCAAGAGGATTAGCAAATAACAAGTTCTGCTCTACTACAAAAACAGTGCTTGAAAGTATGCTTATAAGTTTCATAATTTTCCAATTTAAATGCATTAAGTGTGCAAATATGTACACGGTCATGTTTTGTATTACATTTCACCTTTCACCTTTTTCGTTTAGTGTTTGCATAATATATTTGGCGCACACAATGGTGGTGAAGGGATACTTTCACTCTTATTTGTACTCATAAATATGTATGAGAAAATTCAGCAATCCGCTTATCGATTGATGTTAAACCACCATCAAACATACAGGGTGAACGATATGAAGTGTTACCAGCTTCACACTGCTTGTATCTGTAAAACAGCTCATGACATCAACGTCAAAATTGTTCAAATGACAGTTCAATATATTGTTTGTAAGCCATCAAAAGCGTTTGCGTTCAGTTTTGTTGAATTTTTTTGTTTTCTGTGATGGAATTCAAACGTAATAGTGATTGCGTTATATTTGGCTGGAAAATCACAACCAGCCATTGTTCGTGAGCTCAGTGACCTCAAAGTGAATAAAATGTTTGTGTATCGCACTATAAAACGTTATAATGATACTGGTAGCATTGCAAAACGCTATGGAGGTGGACCAAAAAAACAGCAAAAACACCAGAAATGGTTCGGAAAGTAAAGGCTCGACTTGAACGAAATCCACGTCGAAGTGGAAGAAAAATGGCCAAAGAACTGAAAATATCGCAAGACAGCATTCGACGCATATTGAAAAATGAGCTCAAGCCCAAGGCTTACAAGTTCCAAAAAGCACACGATCTTTCACCACTGCAAAAAAAAAGTTCGGTGCGAAAGAACAAAGGAGTTGTTGCGCTTGCACGAACGTGGCGAATTTCCTAACATTGTGATTTCTGATGAAAAAAATGTCCCAATTGGGAAGTTCATAAACACTCAAAACGATCGTGTTTACTTGACCGAACGCTCATACGAGAATTTGAGCCTACGTATGGCCATTCGAAGCAATTTCCCATCGTAAGTAATGGTTAGGGCCGCAGTGACCGCTGATGGACGCTCTCCAATCGTTTTTATCGAGCCTGGTGTCAAAGTGAATGCGACTTATTAGCGGGAAAATGTTTTAGAAGCTGCTTTAGAGCCGTGGACACGCACACATTTCGGTCGTAGACCATGGACGTTCCAACAGGACTCGGCACCGTCTCATAAAGCTCGTGTGAACCAAGAATGGTTAAAAAATCATGTTCCACACTTCATTTCGTCCACACAATGGCTTTCAAATTCGCCAAAAGCAAATCCGATGGACTATTCCATCTGGTCCATTTTGGAGAGCAAGGTGAGGACTAAAAAATATGCCAGTATGGATGCGCTGAAAAAAGCGATTATACGAGAATGGACCAAAATACCTCAAGATCACATTCGTACAGCATGCAACTCATTTTTTCACCGTTTGAAGGCTATAGTCAAGGCAAAAGGTGGTCATATCGCGCTAAAGTGAATATAACTGTGTTAAAATTGTAATCATTTTTGAACAATTTTGTCTTTGAAATCAATAAAAACTAATTTCACACAAAAAAGTTACGGTGTTTTGAATAGGTAACACTTCATATCGTTCACCCTGTATATACGTATTTGGTAGAGAAAAATTACGTTGAAACAAGGGTTTCTTAAGGATGCTTCATATACTATATATATATAGTTTTACAAAATAGTACTAATTTGCATTATATATATGGTTACCAAACTTACAAGCATGCGAACACTTTACACCTGCTGCTTTGTTCCACTTTCGTATTCAACTCCACGTGGTATATTCTATTCTATTTTTCGTAACGAAAGTATGTTGTTCCAATTATTATTGCCAATACGCTCTGCAAAGCTAGTTGAAGCACAATTTTCTCATACAAATATGCAGAAAGGTGTGAGTATGTATTTATAAGAATAAATTTATCTATATATGTACGTACATATGTTTATTTTCACCGCTAATAGACCGCTAAAATTCGCTCACCTCGAAATTGTAAAAATAGAAGGAAAACAAGTGAGAGTTCTATCTAGCGCGGAAGGTTTTATAATCTGTGTACATACGAACATTATAGACGTTACTTTCTAGAAAATTGTGAAGCCACGAAAGCGTTAATGCTTAACTGGAAAAACTTTACTAGCATATACGAAATTAGCATGGATATTAGTCAAGCTTTACGTGGTGCACTACTCCGTTTTGCCGCCACACAGTATGCAAATACAAATTTATATGGAGCATACGTAGATGGAAAAGTTGAAATCAAAGTCTTTGAAAATTTATGCGCAGCACAACAGAGATGTAAATCGCATAGGATATATTATAAATATGATGTTAACAGAGAAAATTAATGCACGAAAAGTTTCTAAAGCAGTGGTATAATGTACAGAATTGGGGCATGTGTTACTTGGCCAGGTATGTTTTAGTAAGAAGGTAGTGTTTAATTATAAATCTGGTTTTTATGTAGTTAAATTAGGAAAAAAGCATTGGTATTGAAGGCATGCTTCTCCTTCTTCAATCATAATTGAGTTGTAACAACTTTGTTGCATATTGTCAAGCACCGATTGCCAAGCAAAATATATATTGTATATGCAATGCGATTAGAAAACCTTATAGCTGTAAAGAAATCATCAAATTAAATTTCTTATCTTATATAATCTAAATAACTCCCACTGAAAACAGTTTATTAAACTGTAGACTTCAACGCCACTTTGGCATGCATACGTTTAAACAGCGTAGGTGAGGCCACATCATTACCGTTATTTCATGTTCCACTTTCCTGACATATTGTTAAGTGAATTAAAACGCTTGATTTAACAGGAATTAGCATGTGGCACGTAACACACAAACATTTATAGCACAAGAGCATGAACGAGTACATACATATGTATGTATGTATGTATGTATGTATGCGCTACTTCAGAGTGAGCTTCTTTTATTTTTATTTCATCTTTGGCATTTTGACTCTCATATTTCTCCTGGTATGAAAAATTAATACTAATTGGCGCATATGCTCAGCCACCTGAAAGTATGCAATGGTGGTTAGTAAAATGGTGCACTGAGCGCGCAAGTGGCAGCAGGATTCGCGAGCGACGGTGTGTGAAGTGGCAAAATAGGCGCATAAACGGGTACATTTGCTGTATGGCGTTGTAATAATAACATGTTGCCAATAATGTATGCAGTTAATCATATGCATGAAGCCCATACCTTAACGGCTAGTGTGTCCTAAATACTAAAATTATTGCAAGCGGCACAAACTAAGACTGGTTTAAGACAAAAAACAATTGGCGGATAATTGAGCCATTAATTTTTGCCCTTACGCCTTATAAGTATATAAGCTAATAGACGTTCAATGAAATAATCAGATCCGTTATAAAAACCATTTGCATGCTGCTTAACAGGCGGGTCCTTTTCGCAATGCAGGTAATGCAATTTGTTAGTTGTGTGAGAAATTTAGAAAGCGTACGTTGTTTTTAGAAAATGAGCTCCGCGCATGAAAAACGATTTGAAGCCCTGTTCCGATGTGCAAACTCTATAGGTACAAAACTGTACATCTGCAAAGCAAGATCAGAAGATTATTGATTTGTTTGTGACAAAACCGAACTTATCATTGGGTGAAGCTGTAGCAGTTTTAAGGAAAAGTTGTGTTAATGTATCCAAAGACACGATTCGAGCATGTTTACGAGCACAAGACCTCAAATGCCAGAGCACATTCAGAGAACCGGTGCTTTCATGATCTCACAAAAAAACTTCCATGGGCTAAGGAAAATTCAGAACGGAACTGGGCAATCGTAAGATTCATCGATGAATCTTCCTTTTGGGCGACTAGTTGCATAGGTCGGTCAAGGTGTTCTGCTGATAATCATTGCATGTGGGCAAAAAGTAAGGTGAATTTATTTGTCAAACTTCGCGGGATAAAATTTCGCTCTAGTTATTTTTTTCATGAGTTGGCAGCACTGTTAATAACATCTGGGCCAACTTTCATGTGAATGTCATTATCAGTAATATATTTACGCTTGTGTTTACCAAAGCAACAGAGCATTTTTCGTTTTTTACAATGTCTGATTTGATTGGGCAGAGAAGTGCCATCAAATTTTGTTTGCGGAATGAAATTTCGGCTGCGGAAACGTTTAACATGTTGCAGAAGGCTTTTGGTGATTCGACCATATCGCAGAAAAGTGTTTACAAGTGGTACAAAGACTTCAAAGAGGGTCGAGAACGTGTTGATGACTTGGAGCGCTCCGGACGACCATCGACGTCAACAGATGACCAACACGTCAATAAAGTGAAGGAGTTAGTGCTCAAAAAACGTCGGTTGACTGTTAAAGACCTTACTGATATGATCGGAATATCAGGAGGATCTGTTGAAACCATTTTGAAAGACCATTTGGGCGTACGAAAAGCCAAATCTCGTTTGGTACCGAAAACTCTCAATTTCTTGGAAAAAAGTCGTCGTGTTGATGTGTGTGAAACAATGCTTTCAGACCATCAGGACAAGCTCAAATGCATCATTACGGGAGATGAGACTTGGATTTATGCTTACGACTCTAAAACAAACAACCGACCAATCAAGCGAATATCGTGCTAAAGGCGAGGCCAGACCGAAAAGAGCACGTCAAAGTCGTTCAAAAATAAAGGTCATGATGACAGTTTTTTTCGATTTTCGTGGTGTGGTGCACTATGAATTCCTTCCACCTGGCCAAACTGTTAATAAGGAATATTATTTGAGTGTTATGCGTCGTTTACGTGAAGCAATTCGTCTAAAAAGACCAGAATTATGGGCCAACAACTCTTGGTTTTTGCATCACGATAATGCACCGTCTCACACTGCACTCGTTCTTCGGTGACCATTTCGCCAAAAATTCCACGCATATCGTTACGCAACCACCGTATTCGCCTGATTTGGCTCCGTGTGACTTCTGGCTATTTCCAAAACTCAAGAGACCACTCCGGGGAACGCGTTTCGAGTCGATTGAGGAGATAAAAGCTGAATCGAAGAAGGTGCTGATGGATATACCGGAAATGGACTATTTGGCATGTTTCGGGGATTGGAAAAATCGTTGGCATAAGTGTATTTCATCGAGAGGGGATTATTTTGAAGGGGATGAAATTGATTTACAAGAATAAATAAAGATTTTTCATTTTACAACCAAATTCACCTTACTTTTTGCCCACAGGTATATAAGCTATAAATTTACCAGTACTACAACTATAAAAGCTATAAATTACAGAAATGTGGGCAAATATATGATATGTTCGAATAATTTGATGGATTTACATATATTATGCTCCATCAAGTGAAGGAACTTTCGCAGAAACGAAATCATGCAAAAGAAATGGACAACAGATTGAAGGAAGTATGTTTTTATGAGTACATATTTTAACTTTTGTGATTGAAACGATAGAAATGTTTTCATGAACAGTTTATTTTGATATTTTTTTCTAGCAAAGCTACTTTTTCCACAAAATCTGGAACCAAAAGTAACTTGACGAAATATGCCGCAGAAGGGTGAAATAGATTTCTAATTGGTCTGCTTTCAATATGTGAGTGTTAGGGTGCGGTGTGAGGCTGTGGAGCACTCAACTAATCCTGGTTTACAATTCCAGGATATTTGTAACATATAAACAAAGTAAGCAGCGCAAAGGTTTAGTTTCCGCATAATCCATTACAAAAAATAGCCGATCGAACGCAAAGACCAGTATTAGCCTTGAAAAAAATGTATAAATTAAGGATGGAATGCGGGTGTTCGCTATTACGGCATTGAATTCTTAGGTACTTATTTCCATTCACTATAAATTCTTTAATTCTTAGTCTCCAGAGCTTAATTTTTCAACGCACTTAAGCACAAAATTTGGCATAGAGAATTTCAAGATCCCACATGTACCGGATATCACATTTGGGGGATTCTGCTGTTTCCGTGACGCCGCAATCTTATGGCGGATTCTTATAGAACTCGACAAAAGAAAACGAAATGAACGAGTAAATTTTTTTGATATCTGGCATAGTTTTCGAGATATTGAATAAAAAAAAAGGTTTTAATGGTTCAATGGTTTTAACACGGAAAGAAGTTCTACGCAAAAATACTGTGGATTGCGTATCGAAAAATGTTGCTCCTATATTTTGTCTTATCTCGCCGAATTCTATCGAAACTGAAGAAAAAATTATTATTATTATTATTATTATTTATTTATTTAATATCTCGAAAACTAAGCGAGATATCAAAAAATTTTACTCTTTCATTTCGTTTTCTTTTGCCGAGTTCTATAAGAATCCGCCATTAAATTGCGGCACCACGGAAACAGCAGTATTGCCCACATTTGATGCCTCTATAGAGCAAAACACATGTGCCGCGGCTTTAAGTTTTTTCATGTACAGCATTTAATTTTACACATTCTTCCATTTAAATTCTCTTAGCCTTTAGATTCCTTGAAGATAGCTTTAACCTTTCTCCAGGCATCAAAAGCACTACCAGTCAAAAGCTTCCGGGAGCAGTTTCTGTGATTGAACTGGTGAAACAAATTAAATGTTCGCTTTAACTTGGTAATTGAATTGAAATATACAATAAAATAGTTCAATCACTAATTTTTGCTTTCAGTGGTATTGCATTGCTTCAATCCCACTACTCTAAAAAAAAGCATTACTGTTGCTCTCTTCCTGCTCTTTATCACTACAATCCCATTTTGTTTTTAGTGTTTTGGTCTTTCAATCTGAATTGGTAGGATTGAGTTGCGCTTCTAATCAATTACAGTTCCTTTACTCAGGTTATTGCATTCCTTGCATTTAATACTTTTTACTATTTTTTCTTGAACAACTTTTGGTAATGAGCCAACAATTTTCGAATAGTCAACTTTGAATTGTATATCAAAGATTATCTGCAAGTCTTGGCTTTCAACTTCAAACTTGTACGCCCGCACAATTGGAATACAACTTTTTCAATGGAAAATCTCGATTTAATCAAATATTTATGCAAAAGCAAAAAATCGATTATACTTGAAAACAGCTATGCTCAGCTATGCAGATACATATGTACGTACATGTTTTTCCTTTTTGAACCATTTACTAGAGGCTGCAAAATTAAAATAAATTTGTGTACGAAAATGCGAATATGGCAAAAATACTCAAAACAGACAAGGCGAAAAGAGAATGTGGGAATAAAGCTTCTTAGAGTCACATAAAACTTGAGTGAGGGCAGCAAACGCTGAAATGGTAGTAAATAAGTCAATAATAGACATTTGGCAATTTAATGCCTTTTATGCAGCAAAAGCAAAATTCCGTGCCGGAAAGGAACAACGATAAAGTGAAATGCCTAAAGTTAAGGCAAGAATATTAAACAAATTAAAATATTTCCATGAGATTAGAAACTCAAACTTCGAAAATCCAAGTTCGAATTTCGAAATTCAATATGCAAAGTTCAAATTTCTCAACGCAAAATTAACAATTAAAAGCTCAAGATTTAAAAGTTAGCGTTAAAAAAAACTCAAAATTCGAAACTAAAAATTTTAAAGTTCAAACAAACTTTCACAATTACTTTGCCTATTGAAAATATGTTCTTATATTTGTGTTATACATATAAAGGGTGATTTTTAAGAGCTATAGGAAAGCTTTACAAAAAAACACACGTAAAATTTAGAAAAAATGCATGAAATTTTTATTTAAATCGGTAGTACAGTCCAGTCCACCTGTAGGTTACTAATCGCAGATTTTTCTTTTAAGGGCAATATCGCTATTCTTTCGGATAGCCAAGCCGCAATCCAGGCGCTGGACGCGACTAGAACAACCTCTAAAGTGGTGGAGCAAAGTAGGAATAGCCTCACCAACTTGAGTGAAAACCATAGAGTAACCTTGATTTGGGTCCCGGGACACCGGAACATAGAAGGTAACGAAAAAGCTGATGAACTGGCAAGAGGGGGATCTGCCATGAATAGCGCTCTTGCAGTACCAGTATTCACTCCACTAGGTGCGGTCAAGAATGCAATTTCCCTAAAATACCTTCGAATTGCAGATTGTAGATGGAAAGACCAGACGAAATGCAAAATCAGCAGAACGTTATGGCCCACCTACAACCTCAAGCAATCGTTGACATTAATAAACATGAAACGACGGGACACCTGCAGACTTACGGCAGTCATAACTGGCTTCTGGTCCATCGGGGAACAAGCCGCCAAAATGGGCATCCCTCACAACACATACTGTCATAGTTGTAAACAACCGCAGAAAAAGGAAACAATCTTCCATTTCCTCTGTGAATGCCCTGCCCTATGGAAGGACAGAATGTTAACCCTGGGCAAACCGCTGTTCGAGAGTCTCGAGCAACTGTCTGGCATAGACGTCAACAACCTAATAAGGTTCCTAAACCGCACAGACTGGATATAGTCCTGCTGCAAATAACTGTTAAACAATTTGGTAACGAGGATGTGGCAACAAAATGGTGCGGAAGCGCTAGTTGGATTCTGGATGAATCACCACTCTAACCAACCAACCAACAGTCCATATAATTTAATGTTTGAAGATTATTTCATGCAAATGTTGACCGGGACTGCGCTTCAAATGGTCCATCCGCTTAGTCCCATTTTGGCATACTCTTTCCAATGTCTCGGCCGGTATCTCATATATAAATGCTTTAATGTTGTCTCAATGCGGTGGCAAGAGGGGCTAAGGTCACTAGATTCGTTCACATGGGGACGCCGCAGGGTTGTGTCCTTTCGCCCCTACTATGGCTAGTTGTTATTCATGACATTCTGATAATGCTAAATAAGGGTGGGGTTAAGGTAGTAGTAAAGTATTCGATGCGGTGGCAGCTGGTGGTAGCAGAGGAAGAGGAAGGGCTCCTTTGCGTTGGAAATATCAGGTGGAGAGGGACTACTTTAAGTTTAAGCGCTAAAGTGGCGGCTACGTGTTGTCCCACCAGTTTTAGAGGAAGCAAGTTTACTAGCGCCTCGAGCGCTTTATTTGGGGTAATCCCAAAAACGCCGGTGATGCACAAAAACGCAGTTCTTTGTTATAACCTGCCTTTTAAGTTTATGGCAATCACACAAATATTCCATCTAGCAAAATCGGCCCAATTACCGAAGTGTGAAGCGAGTGTGTAATACGATATGCTTATCTCCCTCTTCCTTGTAAAGGGAATTAGTTCAGTTTCCTTGTGGTTTATACTGAGTCCTCTGCTCTTTGTCGAGTCACTGGCCATCTTGGAGCAGAAAATATTCATAAGCGTGTTGGGATACTTACCTTCTACTACGATTACCAAATCGTACGCATACGCAGTGACATGACAACCCCTCTATCTAGGGTCAGCAACAAGGAGTTCACTGCCAAAATCCAGAGGAGAGGGGAGAGGACCTCTGAGGAGTACTTCTGCAGACTGTCTCGCAGTATTCGGACAAGTATAGTCTTGATCAGAGTAAAAGCATTCTATTCGACTCCAAAATCTTCCAGAGCACCCGTTATGGCGCTTGTATTAATATTTCAATGTCTACTGAAGCTATCAAAGCGAGGCATTATGGTGTCTTTGTAAGAAGTCTTCCTCATCTGGTCACTTCTGTAGTTTTTCAATACCCTTATAATAATTTTGACAGGATTTGAATTACGCAGGTCTAACTGTTTTTTTGAAGATGTTCAAGTCAGCTTTGTAAGCTAACCAGTCTTCATACCTTCGCGTGGCCTTGGCCAAATTGAATAGAGTCCTATTAGGTTTTCATAACGAGGTTATTTGTTTTGTCCACCAAGGGGGTTTTGTCTTTCCTCCATGGCGTACAGCCGGTCACTCAGCTTCTAAAGAACTATTCATCGGTTACGTTACCTGATTAACCAATCCGTCTAGTTCATCGTATGTGATGGGATCTTGAGTTGGTATCTTTGGCAGTAAACCACTTAATTTGTTGTTGTATACTCCCCAGTTGGTTTTTTGGATGTACCTAAACTTATAAACTCTAAGCGGAGGCTACCCAAATATATTTTTACCCAGCTCCATGTTTGCCGCCACCAAATCTCCGCTGCTAAAGTGTGGAAGCAGAAAGATGTTTATATTATCTTTTGCTAGTACACAAGTACGAGTCTTACCCATGTTCTGACTGGCAATCAATTTGGAGCCCTTCACTCGCAAACCGCAAATTTTGTTGCCGTTGATCCACGGCTTTTGAATGAAGGCTTCATCCTTTGGTATAACAAATGGCTAAAGTGTATACGCCTTTACTATTGGGAAATCGAGATGATTTTTTCAGATATCTACTTCAAAGTTGCATGTATAAAAATTATAAAAATATATTAGGCCATTTGCTGGCCTTATTGGTAATAAATTTTTGTAAAACCTAAGTTCTATACCCAACATTTTTATAGCGTTTTTATGTGTGAACTAAATTTTATGATTTTTAGTAAATAATAATAACCTTCGGCGCTCTTGTCACTTCAACAAGCATGATTCAACACTTTATGAACTTTAGAGGGCCCAAATAAAAATAAAATTTAACAATATCCCCATGAAGAACCGTGTAAAGGAATCGGCTTCGGGCATAAAAATATGCTTAAACCCTTTCAAGTATACTAATAAAAATAAAAGAAAAGTCTGGTATTTCCGGTAGTACAATCTACAACTAAATCCATCTACAATTTACATACAAAGCCGTTAGTGCAAAAGGGAGTCAATACTAACGGGTAATAAATATTTTTACCTCAGCCAACGACAATCTGAAGCTCATGCATTTTACTATTCCACAAATTTAATGGCTTGACAAAATTCTAAAATCGCAAATAAATATTGCTGGGTCAGCGAAAGATCGTAAATATTCACATCTATACGCACATTCATCCATAACTTTTGTATTTATTTCCAATTATATGAATACCCAGAAAATTTCAGAAGAATGAAAAATCAATTTCCACCACACTATATCGTGACACCGAGCGACATGCAATCACATGGAAATTTGTGGACAAAAGGCAAAACTAGTAACAGAAGAGTAAATATAGTTGTCTGCATTTGGAAGAGTTACAAGCACTCGACTTGGAAGGAGCGACGTAATACTCGTATAAGGTATGCATATTCTCCTATTCGCCTGTTTGCCGCCTTTACGTGCTTATTACGAAGGTAAACAAAAGTTTTATTGCCTTTTTATGACTCGACTGGAGTCACAATGTCGCCAGCTCATCCAACTTACAAGCCAATACATACACACACACGCACACACACACACACACATGCATACATTTATGTGAGTACATAAAATATGTAAGCAGTAAGAAAAATTATTTTTTTTTTTTGTTGGGGCGGAGTTGTGTTCCTCCGCCTCTTCGATAACTTTGACACACAATTGGCAAAGGGGGGTTAAAAAAACCCTCAGGGTTTCAAAATATTGCGGTGAGTGTGTATGAGTCTGCATAAAAGTTGTAGGTTTGTCTGTAGTTATTTAGTAGTTGGTTGAAAATGGTATTTTGCCTCCGTTTTCACAACTGAAAAAAGTTACTCAAATTTAAGTGAATTTGTATAAAAAAATCCAAAACAAATAAACGCGGAATATGGCGTATGCTTGTATGTTAAATGTGAGCACGTAGGCGCCGCACGCGCATCATGTACTGCCAACAAAAAGCGTGAAGTGCAGCAACTGCAATATTAGAATAAAAAAATAATATCACAATATTTTTCCAAGAGAAATATAATTCCGACAGCCTGGCGTCACACTTGTGTTCGTACCACAAAAGCAAACTCGGCAAAAACTAGTTTGTACTTAAATATGCAGTTGTAAACGTTGGCGGGCGAATGTGCAAATATAAGGCCATTGACACAAACTGATACCAGGGCAGTAAAAAACGTATAATATTTGAAACTGCAGTAAAAGTTATAGTTAAAATTTAAAGCAGTTGCTGCAGCTTTACTTTTGATGCCACAAAGCCTTCTTAATAATGATAATAATTTGCACGAGTATACCTACATATACCTATTCTATTTATATGCGGCCGCCGTAGCCGAATGGGTTGAGCTTGACTACCATTCCGAATTCAGAGAGAACGTGCGTTCGAATCTCGGTGAAACATCAAAATGAAGAAAAACCTTTTTGACAAACTTTTGAGTGTATTTCTGCCATGAAAAATCTCCTCATAACAAATATCGGCCGTTCAGAGTCGGCTTGAAAGTGTAGGTCCCTCCATTTGTGGAACAACATCAAGACGCACGTCACAAATAGGAGAAGGAGCTCGACAAAACACCCAAAGACGATGTACGCGCCAATTATATATATATATAGAGATATATTATATAACCTATACTAAGGGGTGAATTTTTAGCTATTATCGTTTTAAAAGGTTGGTTTAAACAGCTGACGCACGTTTCGTGTTTTGTTTCACTGTCGAACATCTACAGTTTGGTCCATAATTTAACGATGAATCGTCTTACAAACGAACAACGCTTGCAAATCATTGAATTTTATTATAAAAATGGGTGTTCTGTTAAGAAAGTTTAAAGTCGAAAAATTGTGTTCAGCGACGAAGCTCATTTTTGGATCAATGGGTACGTGAATAAGCAGAATTGTCGATTTTGGAGTGAAGATCAGCCAGAAGAATTGCAAGAGCTACGAATGTATCCAGAAAAGGTCACAGTTTGGTGCGGTTTATGGGCTGGAGGTATCATTGGATCGTACTTCTTCGAAGACGCTGCGAATCGTAACGTAACTGTGAATGGTGAGCGCTACCGTGAAATGATATCCAACTTTTTTTTGCCCAAAATGCAAGAGCTTGACTTGCATGACATGTGGTTTCAGCAAGACGGAGCCACATGCCACACAGCACGCGTAACAATGGACTTTATTTCACGTTCGAAACCTGTCAATTGGCCACCCAGATCGTGCGATATAACGCCTTTAGATTATTTTTTGTGGGGCTATGTTAAAGCTCATGTCTATTCGTCTATTCAGACAAGCCTGCTTCAATTAACGCATTGGAAGACAACATTAAAGCATTTATATGTGAGATACTGGCCGAAACATTGGAAAGAGTATGCCAAAATTGGACTAAGCGGATGGACCATTTGAAGCGCAGTCGCGGTCAACATTTGCATATGAAATAATCATTAATTTAAATTATATGGACTGTACTATCGATTTAAATAAAAATTTCATGCATTTTTCTGAACTTTACGTGTGTTTTTGAATTTTGAAGTGAAAACTTCTTTAGAATCGTTGGAAGTGATTTGAGACTCGATGAAACGAAAAAGCGACACTCTTGGCTACGAAGCGTTATATGTTAATATACGTATACATATGTGTGTGGCTGCGTACTGCTGAGCCACGCTAGTATAGTGAGTATTGTAGTATGTATACTACACTGCCTATTACTTGCTTTGGTGTTTAGTTCAAGCGTCATACGTATGTATGTTTTTATGTATGCTAGTACGTATGTGTGCGCGCCTGCGTATTACGGAGCCACGGTGAGCGAGAAGGCATTATGTATACCTATACTACACTACGTTCTCAATACAACATTTAATTTAAAAATGTGTAACAATCGCACTGAATCGACAACAGATATGTTGACAACATCGAAACCAAAGCATTTGTATCATATTTTTGCTATCATAAGCCACTCACATCATTTGTTGAAATTGAAAACAGTGAGGATGAATAATAATAAAATGAAGAAAATAAAATATGAACTTTATAGCAATATTATAATGAACCTATAATTATCCCGCTCCTAATGCTGCTTTCGTCTCATTCTCTCTCAGTTTGTTTTACGGAAGGTTTCACTTCTATCGCGTCTAACCGTTAGACTGGTATTTTTTTTTTTTTTTAACTTTGCTATAGCTCTTAAAAAATCCACCTTTATAATGCTAGTTTAGGCAAAGGCACAAACAGTTTTTCGGCTATAAAAACAATAGAAGCTTATGTTTCGAAAACAATATTATCAAATATTTACTTCCCTAATTATGTGTGAGTTCTTAAAGTGTTTGCTAAGATAAATTGACACATATGTTATACCTCAGAGACCTATGCAAATATGTTAGTATGTATGTTTGTGCAAGTGTCATTTTTTCTGATATAATAAAACATTTTTTATATTGTATATTAACTAACTAATGAGGGAGAATCAAGCAATGAATAAAGAGCGGGGGAATGAAGCGACCAGCTGCAGCTGTAACTATAAGTTAACACCGATGGCACATGATGGTGTGAAAAAACAGACACACATACAGACATACACCTAATACTTCAGCATATGTTTAATTGTTTACTTTAATTTTCCTCTACAAATCAAATGCTTTACTCTATACGATTTTTTCCAAAACACAATATGGTTTTTTCTGTGCGAACTTAGTTTTATAGCGTGCAAAAAAAACTGAGGAATTTTAAGAAATAAATAACGAAATGAATAGCTGCGTTGAGAGCCAATAAGTGCTTAAGTGAGTTTACAGCCATCCATATATATAAATAAGTATGTATATCTTTGCTTTTTACGCACACATATACGAGTAAGTACAATATGTTTGCTCAACGCTTGGCCTTGAACTCGCCGCCGACATTGCAAGGCGCACACGCTGGTGTATACGTAATTGATTGATTATGACGTGAATTTTGAATTCTTACTTTAGTTGGCTATGTGTGTGTGTACTTTGCACACTTTATACACTTGCCGTCACTAAGTCCACAATACACATTTAATTATTTTGCAATAAAAATTATACAAATATAGAAATGCACACGTATGGAAGTAAGATGACAATACTCGTAGTAATAAAAATACTAAGGAAGTGAGTCATTTAGAGATAAAATTATAATTAATTTCAAACTACTGGGCGCGAAATAATAACAGTGAAACACACGCCTGGAAAAAAAAATTGACGGAAAAAAAGATTTAAATTAATTCTAAGTTATTTAAATTAAAAATTTTATTTGTTTTATAATTTTTCAGAGTTTCTAGAACCGTCAAAGCAAGGTGAAAAGTTGAAAAGTAATATTCGTATATCCGGACTTGCTCAAACTATGATTATTTTTGTAGGTGGAACATATAACCCAGTGCCGTTAAAGGGTAAAGTGTATCCCTTTTATGTGCTCGTTCGTAAATACATGTTTTACAGTTTTACATTTTTATTCTATATTTCTATGAAGTTTGGCTCTTCTCCACTGCATAAGTTTTACTTTTATTCATAACATTTTGAGTATAAGCAAACTGTTATGTATCAATAATCATCAAGAATCTTCACACCCATCCCACTACCAACCAACCACAGCCACTCTTAGTTTATATCCATCTATTTCCCCAAACTGTGCGAATTATAGCTATATTACCAAATCATAAAAATCAATTTAACCTTCACGTTTTCTTTATTGTTCATATTGTTTTGGTTTCTTTTTTGGAACCAAAGCAGAAAAGTGCTAATCTATGTACATCGTCGATAAGCTGCTACTTGGGGCCACTTATATTTGCTTTGATATTTAGCAGACGAGAAAAGATATTTCAGCAGTCGCTATAATCAAGCAATCACATATATGTGCATATGGATATGTATGTACGTACAATGTGTACTTAGAAACAAGCACAATGCAAAGCGCCAAACAAAATCGCGAAATTAAATGAACACCGACGCCGCTAAATGGCAATTGCCTCACGAATGTGTTAAACAGAGTGCAAAGGCAACAAGTACTTATAAAATAATGCAAAGTTTTCATGTTTGCAAAAGAAAAACAAAACACCAAACAATTTTTTAAAATGGAAATTAAATCCATAAACTCATAATTACAGTAGAGCGTCGATTATCTGAAAGCCGGTTATCCGAAACGTCGGTTAACCGAAAGGAAACATGACGCCTTTTTCGAATATAAAGAACAAAAAAAAGTAGGTATGTACAAATGAAATAGAAACGTTTAATAGAAATGACTCAGAGAGCGACGCAAGGGAACGTCCTGATTTTGGCATTTTCCGTGTCTTCATCGATAGCATGTTTTATTTAGAACATGATTCATAGGTATTGACAGCGTTGTACATATGTACATACTTGCTTTCTGTCACGCGCTTTATGAATTTAAGTTAGTATCGCAGTTCCTAAATATAACAGCGTCGGTGCTGTTATCGTGCCGCGAAACGAACGCGCATCGAACGCGCCTCCGACGCCGACAGTTTTGTTTGGGCAATCTCTCATTAATTTCAGGATGGACACTCAAGTATTTATCGAGTGGTATAACGCTGTATTCATTCCAGAGATTAAAAAACATCAGATAGAAACTGGAGACACTGGAAATGTTTTATTAGTGATTGATAATTCTCCAAGTCATCCCTCAAACCTTTCACTTGAGAGAGAAGATGCAAAATTTAAGGTGTTTGTTTTGCCACCCAATGTTACCTCAGTCGTTCAACCTATGGACCAGGGTGTGATCGAAGCCTTCCAACGTTACAACAGAAAAGCGATGCTTCGTAGTGTACTAATCGGCCAAGAGGAAGATAAAACAATTCTTGAAATCTACAAAGGTATTAACTTGAAGGATGCTGTTTACATGGCAGCAGAAGCGTGGGTTTATGCCCAAGCGACTACTCTAAAAAAATCCTGGAATAAGCTTTGTCCAGCAGTTGAATCCGAAGCTAGCCTTACATCTGAAAAACCAACAAATGAAAACTTTGTTTCAGAAATGGTTGAGTTGATAAAAGAGGTTTCATGATTTGAAGAATGTGACCAAGAAAACGTGCATGAATGGCTAGAATTTGACGAGGATGATCCTGGCTACGAATTGTTGACAGACGATGATATAATAGCATAGGTTCAAGTTCCTGAAGATGACGACGATGACGACGATGAAAACGAAATTAGTGATGACATCGTCTCAGCTGAAAAATGTCCGTCCAATGAAGAAGCCTTTAAATGATTTGAGACTGCTATTAAATAGTTGAGACACCAAGGCGAATGCGATTCTGTGCAGTCTTTAAAACGCCTAAGAGATTTGGCGGCAAAAAAACGAGTCTCAAAACTTAAGCAAACAAATATGTTCGACTTTTTTTTTAGATTAGTTTTGTACTATTAAAAAATGTTTAGACATATGTATTTATGTACCGTGTGTGCAATCACTACTTAAATGTGACTGTTCATAATAAGTACTGTACTCTAGTGTATCATTAAAAAGCATTACATACATAATATGTATGCCTAATCCAATGACATGTTTTATTACCCTACTCTCAACAAAGAACTGGAATTTCGCAAATGTTCGTTTATTCGAAAAATCGATTATCAGGGTTCTGCACCAATTGTTTCGTATAATTGGCGCTCCACTGTACTCATATGATAGGCCAATAAATTCATACCTAAAAGCATAATTTGCAAGTCGACACTGAAAGGTTTTTGAAACCATAACTCCTGCAGGTAACAAGTAAAAATCATAACAGTTTTCCTTAATTTTTTTTCTTAAACTTTTTATTTGAAATATTATACCTAGTAATTAAGTGTTCGCCGGCCGGCGCTTAATCAACTGCTGAAATACCGACCATTCGCTCATTGCTTAGTCACTATTGGGCTTAGTTTTTTATGAGCACGTAGCCGAATGGGTTGGTGCGTGACTGCCATTCAGAATTCAAGCCAACTCCGAACAGCAGAGATTTTTTATGAGGAGCTTTTTCATGGCAGAAATACTCTCGGAGGCTTGCCATGCCGAGGGGCGACGGCTATTAGAAAAAACTTTTTCTTCATTTTGGTGTTTCACCGAGATTCGAACCTATGTTCTCTCTGAATTCCGAATGGTAGTCACGCATCAACCCATTCGGCTACGGCGGTCGCCTGTTATCACACACTTAATATAGTAGATATTTGAGTAAAGGTTTCATATTGATGGATCAATTCGAATACTTATTTTGTACACACAATAAGTATATATCTGTCAGTTAACCTAATTCAACTTGGCCCTTTTAAGACTCCGCAAAAAACAAAGCAAACGTACAATCAAAAACCCATCACGGAAGTAATAGTACAGATTAAAACCAAAACTTTTAAAAGAAATTTGTAGATATGTAACAGAGACCTGCATGGCTCACTGTTTTCTTGAGTTGTTCATACGCTAAATTTCTTGCTTACATTCAGTCAATTGAACCAAAATATTTGGTCAAGTGCAGTCAGCTCATGCAGGCGAACGCATATGATCTAATGTGTTCGGCTCAAATCCAATCATTGAACAAAAATCAGCATTGAATGAAATTAGCATCGGCCTTTGCGTTCAAACGATCAAACTTGTTCAAAGAAGTAATTGTCATTATTGTAAATAGCACATGTTCGACCAAACGAGCGTTGGCGTACAATGTACGCTGTAAATTGCGTTTCGTATTTGAAAGGATTAGTTGGTGTCAGCCGTTGTAAAATAATGTCAAACGATTATTATAAGTTTTAAGAAAAAAAACAAATATGAAAATATATGTAGTGTTTTTGCTTTAAAATTTTGTTTTTACTTTGCTATCGTTACATGCAAAAACTCATGCGATCATACGTGTTCAACCCGGCTCATTTGGCTCTATAGCTCTTTTATTCTTGCTCAAAAAATGAATGTAGAGCCGAACGAGCAAATACCCGAAACGGCTGCTATGAAGACGATTGGTGATAACATCGGAGAGCTTAAACGCAGCACATGATTTGATTGAGCTGAAAAAAACAATGACAATAACTTATTTGAACTAGTTCGATCGTTTGAACGCAAAGGCCTGTTTTTTGTTCAAGCGAAGCGTATGAATGTTTTACACTCAACCGGTGCAGTTCTCTGATATGTAACCAGTTGCAAAGGTACTAACTTAAAAAAAAAAAATCTTAGAAAATCGTTTCGCAAAAACTAGGAATATAACATATGTACATACTTATATTCCTCAAGGAACAAAGCCTTTAACATTATTTAAAGCCTCAGAAGAGTAAAATATACAAGTAATACTTACGTACGCGTAAGTAACATCTATCTACTCGCATGAGAGCTTATTATTTTCATTGAAACCCTGAACATACCTGAAAAGAAAAAAATAAATAGACGTAAGTTAAATTCAACGAATAAAAATGTTCATCAACTTATTTATGTTAAAAATATACATTTGTATAAAAAATGTGCATGAGCATAAAATAATTGTTAGTTACCATGACCTTGTCACAAAGACAGTAAATGAAATGGCGTACATATGTGGGGGAAAAAGAGGACTCAACACAAAATATTTTATGCAAAAATGTACGCTTGACAAAGACTTCAGCAGACAGTTAAGCAAACTGAAATTGAGAAGCCACAAATCGTTCCATACAAATAAATCTATTTTTAGACTAACAGCAGTATGAGAGTGAAAACGAGAAGCAACAAGCATTCAACAAAGAAAGCTGGAGAAGGAATATGTATAAGTATGAAATAATAAGTTAAGAGCATACAATAGGATTGTCATAATTTATATTTATATTTTTATTAATTTCAAGAAGAAGCAAACAAATTAGCTTCTCAGATTTTTTAGTGAAGCGGTTCATCACAAAACCAGAATAAGATCATTGCGAGGCGTGAACGAAACGTTTAATGATTGCGCTGACATGAAATTTAAGCCTCAAAAAAGATAAAAAGCATACGAAGCAAGAGCAACCAATAGAAAGAAATACAAACCAAAAGAAAATAAACTAACAACCACAAGAAAAAGTCATAAGGCTTCAAGTTGGAAGATAAATGAGATGCATAACGCATAGCGTAGAGTTTTGGCTGAAACTAAAAACTGGAAAAAAATGCAACCAGCCTAGCATAACCACCTCCGTAAGCAAATATAATAGGAGGTTGGTGAAAAAGATACCCACCAAAAATTTGCTGTTGCTTAAAAAATAATTTAAAAACGTAATATTGCAGGCAGATGTTAGCACCATTGTAGCCACGCTGCAATGCTACCAGCCTCTGCAATGCGACAAACATATGTTGCAATAACTATTTCCATACGGTACCACACTTTGAGTTGCCGGTGGATTAAACGCCAACACATTGCACGCGTGCATTGCATGTGGCACACGAGCACACTCTTTGTGGGAAGGAGTCCCGCAGCCGTGCATACAATGGGCTGTCAAGTGGCTTAAGTCGATAACGCAACAGAAACAGAAATAGCAACAAAGCAGTAGCAGCAGCAGCAGCAGCAGCAGCAGGGACATCAACATTGGCAACGGCAAAAGTGCGAAAATTGCCACAATTCGTATTTCCCTTATTTTGGTGAAATTTTTTCATTGCTTGCATACTTGACATGGTCCGCTTTTTTATTATCTTTCGTTTGTGCTACACTTGAGCCTTTGATTAATTGCGCGTGCGCGTTGGGAATTGTTTGTTTTTAACACTCAAAGTTAAGAAACTTTTTCATGGCTTGTAATTTTTTATTTTTTTCTGCGTTCTTTTGCGTTTACGCTTAGTGACATTTTTTGTTACTTGGCATTTTTTTCACTTTTTGCTTCATTGTGATTTCAAGCGGATTTTTATCATCGCCAGTAACAGCTAGGGAACTCACACAACTATAACTTGACTAATTCGTTTTTACTTTTTTTTTTGGGACTCAGCTTCTTTCTTGAAGGTATTTAGGCTTTAATAGGTACTTTTTTACATTTTTATGACGTTTGGATTTTTTTTACTGTGGACAAAAAGTAAGGTGAATTTATTTGTCAAACTTCGCGTGAACTTCGTGAATGTCATTATCAGTAATGTATGTATTTACGCTTGTGTTTACTAAACGACCAAAGTGCATTTTTCGATTTTTACAAAGTCTGATTTGATTGAGCAGAGAAGTGGCATCAAATTTTGTTTGCGGAATGAAATTTCGACTGCGGAAACGTTTAGCATGTTGCAGAAGGCATTTGGTGATTCGACCATGTCGCAGAAAAGTGTTTAGAAGTGGTACAAAGACTTCAAAGAGGGTCGAGAACGTGTTGCTGACTTGGAGCGCTCCGGACGACCATCGACGTCAACAGATGACCAACACGTCAATAAAGTGAAGGAGTTAGTGCTCAAAAATCGTCGGCTGACTGTTAAAGACCTTACTGATATGATCGGAATATCAGAAGGATCTGTGAAAACCATTTTGAAAGACCATTTGGGCCTACGAAAAGTCAAATCTCGTTTGGTACCGAAAACTCTCAATTTCTTGGAAAAAGTCGTCGCGTTGATGTGTCTGAAACAATGCTTTCAGACTATCAGGACAAGCTCAAATGCATCATTACGGGAGATGAGACTTGGATTTATGCTTACGACCCTGAAATAACCAACCAACGACCAATCAAGCGAATATCGTGCTAAAGGCGAGGACAGACCGTAAAGAGCACGTCAAAGTCGTTCAAAAATAAAGGTGATGATGACTTTTTTTTCGATTTTCGTGGTGTGGTGCACTATGAATTCCTTCCACCTGGCCAAACTGTTAATATGGCCATATTATTTGAGCGTTATGCGTCGTTTACGTGAAGCAATTCGTCTAAAAAGACCAGAATTATGGGCCAACAACTCTTGGTTTTTGCATCACGATAATGCACCGTCTCACACTGCACTCGTTCTTCGTGACCATTTCGCCAAAAATTCCACGCATATCGTTCCGCAACCACCGTATTCGCCTGATTTGGCTCCGTGTGACTTCTGGCTATTCCCAAAACTCAAGAGACCACTCCGGGGAACGCGTTTCGAGTCGATTGAGGAGATAAAAGCTGAATCGAAGAAGGTGCTGATGGCTATACCGGAAATGGACTATTTGGCATGTTTCGGGGATTGGAAAAATCGTTGGCATAAGTGTATTTCATCGAGAGGGGATGAAATTGATTTACAAGAATAAATAAAGATTTTTCATTTTACAACCAAATTCACCTTACTTTTTGCCCACAGTAGTATATGGAACTCTTAAAGCAAGAGCACCAGGGACCTTAGAACTGAGTTAGAGTGTAGCTCTTAATTTATATTTTCAATTAATGTAAGCAAAATTAATAAAAACATTTTTCTAATAGCGGTCGCCCCTCGGCAGGCAATGGCAAACCTCCGAGTGTATTTCTGCCTTGAAAAAGCTCCTCATAAAAATATCTGCCGTTCGGAGTCGGCTTGAAACTGTAGGTCCCTCCATTTGTGGAACAACATCAAGACGCACACCACAAATAGGAGCAGGAGCTCGGCCAAACACCTAACAGAAGTGTACGCGCCAATTATTTATTTATTTTATTTTTAATTAATGTAAGTTATTAATAACACAGCCAAAAAAAGACAATAACGTGAAGCGTAAACGTCAAACTTTTTGTTTACAGTGTATTTTTCCTATATTAAATTTCGATTATTTTAGCTCCCACTTTTTAACTGTACCTGAGGAGTAATCGCCTTGAATATTAGCCATCAACAAATTGTTTCATCAGTACGTCACTCTTAATCGTCATTATTTAAATATTATATCAAGTAAAATGTTCTGAACATGTTGCACTGTTTTGCGCGATCTAAAAGCTTTTCGAAAGAGTGTTGAGTCATGTCATTGACCGGAATGTCCTTGAGAATATCGATACAAGCCTTTTGGATGGACTCTACAGACGCAAAACGTTCCACATGCCATTTTCCGAATAGGTAGAAGTCACAGGGAGCCATATCAGGCGAGTACAAGATCGTCACCAGAGTGAATCGATGAGATGGCGCATTATCATGCAATAAACGCCAGCTTCCTCCTTCGCGATACTTAGGGCGAATTCGACGAATGCGATGCAACAAACGCTGCAAAACGCCAAGATAGAAAACTGCATTAACGGTTTGGCCCGTTGGCACGAACTCCTTGTGGACAATTCCCTTGGAATCGTAGAAACAAATGAGGATCGACTTTATTTTTGACTTCTCCAAACGCGATTTTGGGGCCTTCCATTCGGCATTTTGGCGCGTAGTTTCAGGTTCATGTTGGAAACACGACGTTTTGTTACCAGTTACAATATTGTAAAGGAAGTTCTCGTTTTTTCTCGCATCGTTTTTCTCTCGAGATCTTTCGAATTCTGAGCAATTTTTGGTCCTCAGTTAACTTGTACGGAATGAAACGTGCACAGACCTTTCGTAAGCCCAAATGGTCAGTTAAAATGCGATAAATCGTTCGTTTTGGAAATACTCAACTCCGATTCATGAATTTCAACGCTGATTTCGGTTCATTTTTGATAAATTTACGAACAATTTCGATGGAGCTTTTGGTGATTGCTAATTTTGGGCGGCGCGTATGTATGTTCATTGTCATTTATGTCCTCACAATCATCTCTGAAACGTGTAATCCATTCATGAACTATGGCACGAGATAAGCAATCATCGACATACACTTTTTTCATCAACTCAAATGTTTCGATAAACGTTTTGCCGATTTAACAGCAGAATTTGATATTAGCTCTTTGTTCACAACTCATTTTTGTACCGAATACACAAACATATTGGCACTTTAGACGCAATAACTTCTTTTCCACAGAGCTTGAGTGTCAAGCTTGCACTGGAAGTCAACCAGGGATGTAACTTCCAACGCAGTAGCTCATTAAAAAGATGGCGCCATCAAAATATTTTTGTTTATTTTGGACTTCACCTTGTATATATCCCTTTCCTCGTCATTTTTCTGCTGCTATTTTTGTACAAAGATACCACCTTAGACAGTTTTCCATTTGCATGTCCAAATTTTTGCGAACATTACAAAAAATCAGATCGTATGAAAATGACCAGAAAACCAAGTTGAACCTCTTTAAATGCAAAAGAATTAGCTACTTCTTTTGAGACTGCAGTTATTAGAAAACTCTTTAAACGACAGCAAATTAAGTTTCTATAAAAGTGTTTGCTTTCAATCCGAGTAAAGTGCAGGGGCCAAAAATTAAAGTAAGTGACGGCAAGAAATAACATTTAAGCCAAAAACAAACACAATCTATGAGACTAAGCAAAAATAGCCCCACCGAGCCAAGCAATTGCTTTGTTAGAATCAAACTACTACTCAAGCGGCCAAATATGCGACACAGTGCCAACAATAGCAATAGCAACATTCACTACATTTACCCAATGGCTGGCCAAAACATTTAAACATTTCACAAACAATCTTGACCGCTTAAGCCAACAAAAATAACGCTTAAATGCTCCGACTGTTTTTGTTTTTATTGGAAATTTTTGCGATTTTCCGAACACTACTGCGATTGCCGCTTGATTTGTTGCTGCTGCTGCTCCTATCGCTATTGCCAACGAGACCTCCGTCCCCATTGCCAGCAATCCAACCAGTCAGCCAATCAACCGAATTTGGTCTGAACAACATTTTGATGTAACAAAAATGTCGCTGCTTCATTATTATTGTTGCTGTTGTTGCTGTTATCACTGATTTTTATTTTATTGGTTGTAATGTGTGGTCGTCAATGCGACCTCTAGTTTGCGTTTCTTTGTATGTGTGATGTTTTTTTTTTACGTATATCGATGCGTTCAATACGCAATCGATGCACAGATTCGCTTTTCATAGCTGCAACGCTTTTGCTGACGATAAAGCAAAAAAAAAAAAAAAAGAACGAGTTCGAATAAAAGTGGTTTAAAAAACAGTAAAAATAATAACAGATTGTGCGCAACTGCCACTGCCGCTGCTTGGGTTACAAACTTGCCGCTGTGGCATTTGTGGCATTGTTTGCGCAATAATTTACTATAAAATGTAAAACTTTTTTTCACAGCAAAATTTGTTTCATTTTTTATTTACTCGTACTACAGCCGCCCTACACTGTTTGGCTTAGGTCACATCACCCTTGCCAGTGTGCAGAAATGCAAGATTTTATCACGACTTGGCAACCTGCTGTACTGGCACGCTGGCAGCAGTGTTATAATCAAGCGAGATATACCGCACTGGTAAAGTGTTGTTTGTACGTAAATGTTGCATGTAACTTGTTATTGCAGTATTAATATAGACGCACACATAGACACGAGTATATGTGTAAGCAATGGCTTTTGTTAAGCTGAATCGTTGTTGTAGCACGACTGTGTCGCAGCTTAATTACAAAACGGCGCTAAATTGTGGCCGACAGGTTCTCCTGCCTTCAAGCCTCCCAGAAAAAACAACAAATGCAGTTGACTGCGACGACTACTTGCTACTACCACATCACAGCATGAGAATTTAATAAATATTACGAATTTATGCTTTTAAGTTTATTGCACGCGCGTGTGTATGTGTGGCTGCTTGAATTTGCCATATTGCATCGCACAAATACTTTTGCTTTCTTACACTCACACACAAAGCATACACATTAATTTATTTGTCTGCGGCTATTTGGTCATCTGATATTGTTTCTCTTGCGGCGACTGCTGAATAATGAATAAATTGCAATGCGCTATTTTTTTACTATTTTATTTTCCGATTACTCTGTGCAATAATTGTGATTGTGATAAAACATCACATTACGATGGTAAAAAGAGTATTTGTATTTCATTTAAATTGCATGCAATTGCCATAGTTTTACATGAATGAGCGAGAAGTCAGCAAATTACAAGGCTAATTGGCCGAATTGACATTTCAGATTTTTTTATTTTTAATTTTCACAGAATTGTTTTTTAAGAGATAAAATATTTTTCAGTAGATGTTTTCAATATTGTAATATTTCAGCAATTTAAATCACTCACGCGACCTTTTTAGGTGTCACAGCTTTACCAAGGCTTAACTGCAAGGTTTAAGATGAAGTTTTTGCAAGCAATCCTAGCAAAATATACCACACAAGGGCTTTTAAGGGGGGTAGGGTTAATTCCACTAAAAATATGCACTTATTTAAGAATTTTTTTTGGAAAGATGATTCATGTAAATTTATTTATCCAATTAGTATACTGTAAACTCATATTTCAAAAATATTTTCAAAAATTTTCACAAGAAAATATACAAAATTGAGCCGTTGACAGCAGATCTACGCAGACGTCTCGAAAAAAAGGCAATTTGCGGTGGACAGTTTTTCTCAGCATTGGATCATCTGAAATCAAAAAACCAAAGAGTTTTCATTAGGTAATCAATTGTCCGAGGTAACCCTGTCGAGTTTTTATTTAAAAAATTTTTTTTTTCAATTTTTTTTAACATTTGAAGTAGAAGTGCGATTTTTAGACGATAAATCGCATAATATTGTTTATTGTAAAATAAACAAAAATTGAAAAAACAAAAAAACCTCCCAGGGTTACCTCGGTAATTATGTAGAGAAAGTGTGTACAAAATTTCAGGAAGATCGGTCGAGTAGATTCAGAGAAAAAGTGTCCACCGACTTGAAAAACGTCGTTTTCCAGAAAATCGATTTAAAGTTCGACCATAGCAGGTAGCCGAGTCGGAGCGGCCAACGGTTATAATGCTCTAACTTTGTGAGCTTTGCACCGATTGACTTAAAATTTGGACACAACATTCTTGAGATTATGTTCATTCATTTTCTCAAATAAACCAAAATCGATTTTTTTTTACCCTAAAAACCCTACCCCCCCTTAAGCTTAACTTTTGTGTTGAAATTCTAATGAAACACATATTTTGAATTCTAATATGTCACTAGCTTATTAAAATATGGATAAAAATGAACGTAGATTAAGATTTGAAGATACAACTTTATGAACCGCAAGTAACGTGAGCAAATCGGCGAATTTCGTTAGCAACTAAAGAAGCCCACCAAGCACGTAAGAAAGAATTTCTTGTAATTAAAATCTTAATAATTAAAATCAGGGCGGCCGCCGTAGCTGAATGGGTTGGTGCCATGATGGAAAGAATAATGAGATGGCGCCTATCGTGGTCCCGTTACTTTGCTCTCAGCGAATTTGACAACGAGTTACGTGATTTTAGCTCCAGTATGGCCAGATTACCATTTTCGTAACTTGATTTAGCATTTTTTTTGTTATTTAGTCTCGGAGTTTTAGTTCTTTCTTCATGACATTTTTCTAGCCTGTTCTAATTAAAATGTAATGTTTATAATTTTGTAAAATATACATTTTTTAATAATTATTTAAATAATTCACTCAGTTTTATTTAGCTTTACTTTTTTTAACATCTGGTGGTATTGCACGCGATTGCAGGTGTTGCTGGTGTTCTTCTGCTTTCGGCAGTCAAATCTCTCTCTCGCTACTGCAGTGTTGCCTAGCTTTGGGTATTAAAAGGCACTAAAATGCCCAAAAAAACACCAAATTTTTATTGAATCATTTAAAGAACTTTGTATGTGTGACAAATTGTCTTTAAAATATGCGTTTTTTTTTAATAAATGTGTTATGCTAATGTACAATTTAATTTATGATTTTTTTTTGTTAAGCGAGACTATTTTGTTAAGGGAACGACTTATTTGCTATATTTGAGGTTATGTATCTAGATAAGGTACTCGTTTTGTAAAAATGTCAGTATGGTTTCTTTAGTATTTTCTTATATTTTGTGGCTTATTTTTACAATGAATACACCCCTTAATGCCCTATGTCCCACTAAGGATTGATGGCCGGGAGGAACGATTATACCTCTATGGTTTTAATCCACATTCAGTAAATTCAAACGCCTTTTAAAATGTTTTAAATCTTAAGAAGAGTTGAGAGAGGGGCATTTAATATTTTTGCATAACATTAAAGGAACAAAAAATTAAATTCACACTTTCAAAATATCAAATTTTATAAGAGCCAACAACTTTTCATTATCACTGAAATCTTCTCAGAGTGGCCTTTTTTAACCTTCTTTTGTATAATAATACAGGTTTTTTTTCTAACTTAAAGTTTCGGTAGCTTTAAATTTAAAAAAAAGAAACAAACACGAAACTTCAAAATTTTCGCATTTTCGGTATAAAAAAGCACTAAATTTATTGCGAAGAGCTAATAGGTGGCAATACTGCACAACTTGGAAAAACGTGACGTCACGTACTCTCTGATGGGCGCACTCTTCTTTCTATCATTCTTGGGTTGGTGCGAGACTACCATTCGGAGTTCAGATAAAACGTAGGTTCGAATCTCGGTGAAACACGAAAATGAAGAAACAGTTTTTTTTTTTAATAGCGGTCGTCCCTCGGCAGGCAATGGCAAGCCCCCGAGTGTATTTCTGTCATGAAAAAGCTCCTCATAAAAAATATCTAACATTCGGAGTAGGCTTAAAAGTGTAGGTCCCTCCATTTGTGGAACAACATCAAGACGCACACCACAAATAGGAGAGGCAGCTCGGGCAAACACCTCGCGCCGGTGTACGCGCCTATTACATATATATTAGGCCGGGTCGATTTGTGGGGAGACAAAAAAATCGCCCATTGCTCTGTGAAAATCGTAGTCTAGGGATCAAAATAAGAAACTTTGCCGAAGGAACCATACCTCTAAAACGAATTCTGATGTCCCCCAATTTGGGTCGAACTTTTTAGTTTCTTTTCTCATGTAAAGGCCAAAAATGGTGATATTTGATATTCCCCCCAGGGGAGTTCCAGGGGGTATGCCACTGGCATGGGTGAATCGGCCGTCCAAAGTTAGTGGGGGTCGGTCATACATTTGGACTCGAATGGAGAACTCTAAATGGGTCAAAGTTGGATTTTTCGTTCGACCCAAATTGGGGGACATCAGAATTCGTTTTAGAGGTAAAGTTTCTTATTGTGATCCCTAGAATACGATTTTCACAGAGCAATGAGCGATTTTTAAATCGACCCGCCCTAATATATATATATATTAAAATCTTTAAACATTTATGTACTGAACGTTAATTTGAAATTGAAAACAAGAAATTTTATAGCAGGATAATAATTTTGTATTTAAAGAAGATAAAAATTCGGTGTTCTATATTGTTGAGCTCTTTACAAAATGAAATGAAATTAGGATGTAATCCAAGATGCTTAAAATTTTCAGTTCACTATCCTCTATATTCTAATTCTTCTTATCTGCTATACTTTCTTCTCATTTTCGCCTTCATTTAAGGCTACTTTTAATTTCCATTTTATTTTACTATTTTACTTTACATTTATTTTTATATATATGCACTACCTTATTTATTTATTCGAATAAATTAAATGAACGATGTATATCCTACCCTCTAAGCTTACCAACTTTTCCTAAATTATTCGGTTCAGTTGAAAAGTTTCCCAAATAACACTCAAATTGTTTTTCTTCTGGCCTCCGCAGTCAAACAAGATTCTGCTTGACCAGCATTCGGTAGGTCCAGAGCTCACTGTGGGCATAAAAGATATAATTACAGAAAAATATTTTCTATAAGCGACCGCCCTATCGCAATCACTGTCAACCCTGCGAGGGAGTTTCTCTACTGACAAAGTACGCACAAGCTGTTCCGAAGCAGCATGAAACAGTAGGCCGTATAACATACTTTTAGAACAATAACAGCATGCGCACTACCCAATAATTTAATTATTTTTTATTTATTAGAGTAATAATTATAAATAATTATTCCACTTAAAGGTAAGAAGAAAAAGGCACAAGAATTGGCTGCTAAGGCCTTCGGCTATTACCCAATAAATAATCCCTCAAAATTCGCTGCTCTATAAGCAACTATGCAATTTAAAAGTAGTTAAACAAAAAAATAATTTCTTACTCTACATTAATTTGATTGGTCAGAAAATAGGTCTCTTAGTATTTTCTCCTAAACTTAAAACTGCCACTACTGAATTTTCCGATCAATTTTTTTTTTTTACTTTATAAATTCAATATCTACTTCTGTTTAAATTTTTCTTACTCAACTATTATTATATTATTATGTTATTATTATTATCATATTTAAAAAAATTAAAAGTTTCAATGTTTTATAACCCGCTATTTGTTGTCAAATAAATCATTTCCTAAAACTATTTTGTCATGATTGCCAAGTCGGCTGTAATACCAAATTTAAAATTTACATAAGTAATAAATTATTTATGCAACCCATTAAAAGTGAATATCAAAAACACACCAAGCAAGCCGAAGACTAAAACAAACAATGCCACAACAACTAAATCCGTCACGTAACCGGCCACAAAAAGGTAATGGATACAAAGAATCAATATGAAATATATTCATGTATGTATGTAAAGGGTGATCCGATCGGCGGTACTTTTTCCAATAGGGTTTTTTTGACAGATCACGCGTGACTACTGACTAAATATATAATTTTTTTTTTCAGACCAGGGGATTTGCCATTAAGATC
>JAYXIM010030411.1:0-14146 GCA_037575425.1 Anastrepha fraterculus
CCGTATGGCAGCAATTTTTGTATGAACAGCTTTTTCGTGGCAGAAATGCACTCGGAGGTTTGCATTGCCCGCCGATGGGCGGCAGCTATCAGAAAAAACTTATTCTATCAGTTGATGTTTCAGGTACGCACTTCCGAATGGTAGTCACACACCAACCCATTCGGCTCCAATGGCCACCGAATAATCATAACTAACGATCGAACAATTTTGCTTTGGGCATTTAGCCAAAAAATCTATATAACAAAGTGGCTATAAAAAAATTAATAATATTAATTTCTATTTTTATTATTATTTAAATATTAAATTTAATGCCAATCTTAATTTTAAAGTTATTTTGAATTTATATTTAATTTTTAACCTTAATCTTTTCTTAGATTTAATTTAAAGTTTAGTTTTAATTTCACTAATAATTAAAGTTTGTTTATTTTTTCTTGATTTTAATTTTAGTTTTAATTTAAACTTTTTATTTCATTTAAATTTAATGTAAGTGTTAATTTAAATTTAAATTTTGATATTAGTTTTACTATTAATTTCAATTTAAATTTAACTTTAATTTAAATTTAATTCAAATTTTAATTTCAATCGAAACTTTAGTTTTAATTTTAATTTTATTTTCTATTATTATGTCATTGTATTGAATGTCTAAATGTGTCGCTGGCTGGCGGGCCTATGACTGGCTGCGTTGCTACATACCTAAATGAGCGGTGGCACTTAAATCACTGCAATCACTCAGTTCAGCTGCTGCATACTAATATATTATGTGAGCAATAAAAACAATGCAAGCGATTAAATAAATTGTATGTATGAGGAATGCAGTTGGTTTCTTCTCACCATATATACCTACTATTTTTACTGACTAGATGCTAAGCAGAAAGCAATAAAATTGCAAATTATGGAAGTAAACAATTGGCAAATTAGAATATGTACATAAAAAAATACATGTAAAAAATTAAAATTAAAAAATTGCTGTACATCAGCTTGGTGTACATATAACATATGTGTGTGCTAAATATGTTTGAGCTGAGCTTATTTGTATTTCATCGAAATGCGCATTAGTCATACGCCGTGGCATACGGCTTGGCATGTGAGTCGCTTGCATGTGCATATGTTTTTAAGCATATAAATAAACACGTACTCGTATATGTAAAAAGATGTGCGACTGAATGATAATAATGAGAAAGTCTGTTACGTTGTTTGTTTTAGAAATATTTGCATATTTGTTGTTGCCGTTGTGCTTGTTGTTGTTGCTAATATGCAGTTCAACTACTTAGTTTTTATTCCGTGTTCTGCTATTGCTGCTGCCTTAAAATTGTCTAGCGCTGTTCATTGGCTGTCTACGCTTTATTATATTACTTGCTGCTGCATGTTCATTCAACAATTGCAGCTGTGCAGCCTCAATATTTACAACTGCTTCAAAAGCGAATGCAATATATGGAGGAGAGCAGTGGCAGAGAATTGGCGGGGGATAAATCCCACTGTAGGATGCTTTTGTTATTTTGTTTTCTATTTATTTATTTTTCTCTGGCTTTGGCCACTGATATTTAAGTACCATAATTGCTGTGTGAAAAAATTTACTATAATAGGTACAACAAACTCTTAGCTCGCGTATAAATGAATGAATGAATGAATGAATGGCTGTGAGTGAGAGAATGAAATACATTTGTATATATGTACGTACATGCACACATTTTTGTTTGAGGAGCAGCGACAGCAGTGTTCAATTCATTTATATCTTTTGCTAAGAGCTTCAAAGGAGCGTCAAATTCAGCGAATTCGAATGAATGTTTAAGTTATGGCTGAACATGCATTTACTTGATTGTATGACTCACTGACTGACTGGTTGACTGCCCCACTGATTGACTCTCTGACTTGTTTAACCAGTTGTTTAACAACATGTGCACATACATATATACACACATACATATGTATTTACTAGGCAGCTTTTCAATTGAGTGGCCATGACACTTGTGTGCTATGCTTGAAGAATGTTTGTTAATAAGAAGTATGCGAAAAGCGAAGAAAAGAAAATGTCAGAGCCATTAGTCATGGTTTTTAGTGGGTACATAGGTGGTACTCTATAAGCTAAATAGAGATAATCAACAGGTTTTCATTGCCTAGAATCAATCAAAAAATTAATTAATGCAAAGTTCAGCAAACTTGTGCCATGAGAAAATTCGTATTTCTGAACAACCACACAATAATAAAGGCATTTTGTTGAAGGCAAGATTTTACAGCCCTTGAGAACTATTGTGTTAGTCGATTCGGCTGAAGTATTTCATATTTTGTAACAAAAGCTACTCTTAGATTGAACTCTTAGCTTTAAATTTCTCTTTTAGGCACACACGGGCTTTTTTTTAATGAAGTCAAAATTTGTAGATACAAAAGGTTTTTCTTTCACTTCGCCGATCGATTTCATTTTTTGAGCGATCTCAGTTGCCGATGTTACACGTATTGTAAGCAGACATATGGGGTAGTCGAAAAAGTCTTTTCGTATTTCTAATCAAACTTCAACTCATGTTTTTTTCATATTTATATTGAACTTTATTAAACTAAATATGTACCACTTTGGTCGACCACCTTTTGCCATTTTTCTTCTAGAGACATTATTCCATCAGTGTAAAACTTTTGTGGTTTCTCGGCGAAAAACTGCGACAAGTAATTTTCACAGGCTTCTCTTGAAGCCAACTTTACTCCATTAAGGGAGTCGTGCATTGACCGAAACAAATGGTAGTCCGATGGTGCAAGGTCAGGGCTATATGGTGGATGCATCAAAACTTCCCAGCCAAGCTCTCCCAGTTTTTGCCGAGTCATCACAGATGTGTGTGGCCTAGCGTTGTCCTGATGGAAGACGACGCACTTTCAGCTGATCAGTTCTGGCCGTTTTTTTTTTATTGCTTGCTTCAATCTCATCAGTTGTTGACAGTAAAGTGTACAATCAATCGTTTGAGCAGGCTGGAGCAGCTCATAGTGGATGATTCCTTTCCAATCCCACCAAACACACAGCGTAACCTTTCGAGGCGTCAATCCTGGCTTTACGACCATTTGTTGAGCTTCACCACCCTTGCACCATGATCTTTTTCGCACATTATTTGATCCACTTTCCGTCTCGCTTTAGAAATGGTTCGATTTCATTTCGTCTCAGCAAAGAATCGCAGATGTTAATTCAGTCCATTAAATTTTTCACAGACAATTCATCTGGTACCCAAACATCGAGCTTCTTTTTGTAACCAGCCTTTTTTAAATGGTTCAAAACCGTTTGATGATGAATGTTTAGTGCCTTGGCGATGTCACGGCAGCTTATGTGACGATCCTGGTCAATCTTTTCCATAATTTCATCGACTTTTTCAACGATAGGTCGACCGGAGCGAGGTGCATCTTTCACATCGAAATTTCCATAACGGAAGCGAGCGAACCATTGTTGTACTACACGAACTGATACAGCATCATCTCCGTAAACTTCACAAATTTCATTGGTGGCTTGCGTGGCATTCTCCCCGTTTTTATACAAAAATTTCAAAATATAACGAATTTCTTCATTATTTTCACTCATTTTTGAACAGCTATAAATTTTTTTCAACTTCTCCGAATTTAATTTTTTTTTTGGTGAAATGAAGCTTAAAATGTCACCTTTCTAACACCATATGACATGACACAATGTGATTGGTAGCACTGAAGATAGATGACTTCAACGACATTTATTGACAAAATAGGAAAAGACTTTTTCGACTACCCAATATATTTGTTATATTATATGTCGGATATTAAATGTTGTGGCTATTGGCTTTACCCCAATGACCCAAGAACCAAGAGATGGAATCGCGGTCACCAGCTATTTTACGTTATAAAATTTTACGAAAGTCAAACAAATTTCTTGCAACATATTTCTAAAACTACCGAAAAAAATAAAAAAACTATAAAAATCGTGCATAAAAATTCCGTGTATTTAAGTTTATCAAACATATTTTGGATGCGAATTTGTATACCAAAACATCTGCAAAAGGTAAAGTCAGTTATCAATTCTCCTATAGATACCTTACTCACACCTCTATCAGTTAACCCACATCAGCTCATCATGAAAACACATTTTATTAGTCAGAATCTGTAGTCAGAATAACGACAACAATAAAGTATATATTATAGGCAAGTATGTGTGTATTTTTACAAAAATTCTGAACAATTTAGTCTATTAGTTGCTTTTACGTTTTTTATGATTTTTAGTTACTTACATCTCATTGCAATATTTTTTTTTTTGTGTTTTTGCTAATATTCTGAGAATTGTTCCGAGTTTGTCAATTAGCCAACTTGTCGCAAGCAGGAGTATTTAATGAATGGCAAACGGCTCACGAAAATATCGCTGTGTTCCAGCTTATTGAGGGGTTGTAAAGAAAATAAAAATAAAACGAACAAGTAAAGAATTTTAGTAAGGAAGTGAATAGTTGTTTTTATTTTTAATTAAATAAAGGCCATAGGTGGCGGCCGCCGTAGCCGAATGGGTCGGTGCGTGACTACCATTCGGAATTCAGAGAGAACGTAGGTTCGAATATCGGCGAAACATCAAAATATCGGTCGCCCCTCGGCAGGTAATGGCAAACCTCCGAGTGTCATCAAAAAGCTCCTCATAAAAAAATGCCCACCGTTCGGAGGCGCCTTGAATCTCTAGGGCCCTTCAGATAGGTTCCATTTGTGGAACAACAACAAAACGCACGCCACAAATAAGAGGAGGAGCTAGGCCAAACACCCAAAGATAGTGTACGCGCCAATTATATATAAAGGGTGATTTTTTAAGAGCTATAGGAAAGTTTTTCAAAAAAAACACATGTAAAATTCAGAAAAATGCATGAAGTTTTTATTTTAATCGATAGTACAGTCCATATAATTTAATGTTTGAAGATTATTTCATGCAAATGTTGACCGCGACTGCGCTTCAAATGGTCCATCCGCTTAGTCCAATTTTTGGGCATACTCCTTCCAATGTTTCGGCCGGTATCTCACATATAAATGCTTTAATGTTGTCTTCCAAAGCGTTAATTGAAGCAGGCTTGCCTGAATAGACATGAGCTTTAACATAGCCCCACCAAAAATAATCTAAAGGCGTTATATCGCACGGTCTGGGTGGTCAATTGACAGGTCCCGAACGTGAAATAAAGTCCATTGTTACGCGTGCTGTGCGGCATGTGGCACCGCCGTGCTGAAACCACATGCCATGCAAGTCAAACTCTTGCATTTTGGGCAAAAAAAAGTTGGATATCATTTCACGGTAGCGCTCACCATTCACAGTTACGTTACGATTCGCAGCATCTTTGAAGAAGTACGGTCCAATGATACCTCCAGCCCATAAACCGCACCAAACTGTGACCTTTTCTGGATACATTGGTAGCTCTTGCAATTCTTCTGGCTGATCTTCACTACAAAATCGACAATTCTGCTTATTTACGTACCCATTGAGCCAAAAATGAGCTTCGTCGCTGAACCCAATTTTTCGACTTTAAATTTTCTTCACAGAACACGCATTTTTATAATAAAATTCAATGATTTGCAAGCGTTGTTCGTTTGTAAGACGATTCATGGTTAAGTTATAGATTAAACTGAAGATATTTGACAGTGAAACCAAACACGAAACGTGCGTCAGCTGTTGAAACCAACTGTTTAAAAAGATAAAAGCTAAAAAATACCCTTTATATATACGAGTATAGCTGGCTAAATGTGTTATTTATTATTTTTTTATAGATTATTTGCATTCATATTTCCATTGAATATACCAACTTAAAGTGAATACAAATAATTGTAATTTAAATATAAAAATGTTGCGTCAAAATTGCGTATCTTATTTCCGAATTAAATAATTAGTTTGACCGAATTCACACTTCTCAAGCATTTGCAGAAAGCTTATGGAGTTGGAGGCGTTGGTTGGCAAAAGGATATGAAATGAAATGGCGAAATGGAAATGGCTCGTACAATTCACTACTACATTTCCGCGTCACATAAAAGCGTGGGAATAATAGGAAATTTATTGGCACAGAGTTTATGTTCCTTGCCCTTAAGCATGCCTGATTAAGCAGGCCAATGAGATCAATATTGTCAAATGATTGTCACACAAATTCTGCAACTCACCAAACAACATTTACTTAACTATGTTCCGAACTATTAAGCCATAAGAAATGTGATATTATGGTCGGCAAAGGACCCTCTCTAAATGGGATAAAAATTATTTTATTTCATCATACACATTTCCAACCGATTTGTCAACCATCCACTGTGCAAAAAAGATTTGAATTATATATAACAAAGTACTTTTAAACTATTTTTGTAAAATTTAATATGTTCTAACTATTCTCAAATGATTATTAGCTCTTTCACATTAATTTCATGTATTTGTAACTTCTGTACCTTCCGTTTATTTAAAAAAACAAAAAACAAAGTATAAACTTCTGCATGCAAACTATAAAAAAAATTGAAGAAATACCACAAGTGTTCAAGTACTAGCAAGTCTGGTTACACAAACAAAAACACTTAATCAGCGCGGCTGAGCAGCAAAAGTTTTTGAAAAAGCCTTTGAACCCCAACATTTTCTTTAAGCACTCTTCCCCTCAGTGTGTGGCCCTGCTTGGCCTTTCAAAATTAAAACACAACAACAACAATCATAGATGCTGCACAGTTTAGTTATTACTCCAGCGAGCAGCGACCTTTTTCCACTTGGTTGTCAGTTAGGCGTGTTGTTACAGCTGCATGTTGTCGCAACTTTTCCCATTTTCATTTCGCCCGTTTACCGACAACAACTGTTTCGCATAAATTTCAGAGCGAAAAAACTAAAAAAAAACAAAAGCAGAAGCAGAAGCAAAAGCAGAACGTAGGGTTTAGGACACAACAATTGCTCGAATGTTTGCAAAACAATAACAACCACAAAAGTGTGGGAATGAGTATAAAATGAGTAAAATAATGCAGAATTGTTGCGGTGGAGGCAATGACGACCAAAGTAGTATTAAAATTAAAAAAAAATTTCATATTCAAAATGCATAATTATCATAAATTTTAAACTCTTTCGCATACTTGCCACAGCGCACCAAAAGTGCCTAAACGATCATCATGCCACAACTTCTTTTTTTGTTTTTAATGTTATGCCAACAAACTCTTGCCCTATTGTAGAAAAACAGTCGTGGCATATATATATACGTATATACTTATATAATATATCTATGTTAAATACATAAGTACTTTGCTTACTTCAACTACTTATGATTATTATAATTTTTTTTCTTGCATTTGGCTGAACATCATCTGCAACACATTAAACGGCTGTCATGTTGCTGCAGTTGGCATTTCACAAAGTGTGGTGCCATTTCCTTGGAGACTGCCTATGCTGGTGTGCTGGAAAATGGCGTCGTGCAACTCCGCACAAAAGATGTGTCGCATTGCTGCCGCATTGTACAACAACAACAAAAAATAATAGAGCACAAAATTAATGCAGTATTTCAGAAGCAGCTGCGATAAAGTGACATACTGTTTTTATTATTGCGTAACAATAGGCGCCTTCGATTCGTTTCTTCTCTGCTCGCTATCCCGGGGTCTGGATCTACTATCTTAATGAAAAACTGGATACGAAAGCAATAACAAAGTTATCGAGCAAGGTTCGCCACAAGCGAGTACGATGGTACTTCATAAAACTAGTATAACTCATTATTTTCACAAACAAACGTAATTTTTAGCAGCTCGTTTCCAGCGCTAACGAGATATTTATTTATTCATTTAGCAAATCTAGAAATGCAACGTTTCTTACAGGCTACATAGAACTAACAGTGTTTGTAAGAATTATCTATAATATAAAAATGAATTGCAAAATGTGTTGGTAAGCGCTCAACAACGCATGGACTAATCTTAACAATTCTTTTTTTTAAATGTTCCTTGAAGTCCAAGGATGATTTGTACGGCGAGAAAAATTCGAATAATTTCCGGGAAAGCCTAAACAGTCCTCTTCTTTTTCCCATACAAATATTTTTTTTTGTTTTTCAGCTCACCCACTAAAAACCCACCCCAGCTCCGTTTCCCTTCCGCGGGACAACCGTTAAGTAGTACTTCACGGAAGGGGGAGCGACCTCTTCATGAAGATCTGCGCTGTTGCTCAGCGCGACGCAATTTGGAGATAATAATAATAATATCTAGACCAAAAATAACAAATCTGAGCAAAACAACGGATATAACAGTACATCAATTTTGCATGCGCATTTAAACTTTTGCTCAGTAACTTTTTTCTTTTTCTAACATTTGAGGCTCCGATTGCAGCGAGGAGACTTTTTTGGTTTTGTTTTCATGAAGTGAATTAAAACTGCATACTTACAATTGTGGTAAAATGTGTACTTTTCTTTAACTCCAAATTTGTACGGTGTATGTAAACTTTAGTCCCTGAGTGTGTGCCAGTTGCTTCATATAGTCGCCAGTTGCTTACGCTTGGCGAAACGAAAAGGCATAGTGTAGTTTTTAAGACTTTTAAACGCATATGAGCATGGATGCACGCATGTTAAACATAGCTTCGTGAATTGCTCGTAATTGTTTGGACTTTTTGTTAGGTGCATTTTTAGTCAATTCAGATATTTTGTTTATTTTGTTTGTTTGTTTGGGAATTATGGACAATTTCCAGTACTATCAAGACAATTACCCCAATTATAAGGCACTTGGTGTCCGTCTATGGCTTATGTACAACTGCCATCAAGTACTTGAAACACCTCCATAATCTTCAGACATCAATGTAATTGAACATCTGTGGGCTCATTTGGAAAATCAACTGAAAAAGGAAGTTATTAGAAACAAGAAAGACCTAGAACCTGTTGTCAGTACTGATGTGTCGCGACTTCTTGAGTTGCAGTCTAACCCCCTTTGTACAGGGTCGACGTGGACTTAGTGGAGGAAAGTTGTAGATTCCTCGCAGTGAAAAAGCGAGAAAGGTAGGTGAGGTAGTCGTTTACTTTGGCGCATAGGCCATCAATGTCATTGCCCGACGCGATTACCGTAGGGTCATCGGCGAGGTTGATCTGAGTGTTTATGACGGTGAGTGCTGTGCACTCTACGGAAGCTATGCTGGTTTGTGGGCTTCAAGAATCTTCACTACTAGGGAAAGGAAACATATCAATTGATAAGAATCCCCTTGGTTGGCGGACTTCCCAGCTTTCAGTAGTCTGACCACTCTCCCTGATTCGAAGGTGATACCCACCTTGTCGTTGTGCTTCGTCGGGTTTGACAGGGACCTTACGCTGGGCCAGAGTTCACTCAAATCAGAGGCGAGGTTATAGGTCTTCAAGTGCTCTACGCATTTGGCACGCTTATCTAGGGAGATCAGTTGTCGAATTTCCAAATTGAGATGCTTTATGCGAGGATCCCCTTGACTGCTTCAGCTGGAAAATTGGAAGGTATGTCCCGTATGCTTCTAGCGGGAACGCAGCGAGCCGCAGCAGCTGTGAGCATGTTGCGGGATGCGCGTATGCCTACGCGCACGTCGATGGGGATGGGGAGAGTAGCAACGGTGCCATCAGTAAATTCCGCGAAGCCGGCCCATTAGCTTTGTTAAAGTAAATGTATAACCTGTGATTCGCATAAACAAAGTCGGCAAGTCTCTCAATCGAGACAATAATGGGCAAGTGGTATGACGCAAGTAATAGCATAGGTCGCCAGGTTATACTATTTATCAGACCAGCACTAGCTATTGTTAGTTCAGGCGAGCTGCTGCAATTGCTCACTAACCTGGTGGGGGCGTCAACGTTTACTGTGCTACCTGCTTTGCCAAGTGCTGTCCCCTACGATCGTTTGGTAGGCTTGAATGCCGAAGATCATAATGCGCATTAAAGTCACCTATTACCTATCGATTTTCATCTCTGATGAGGGCACCAATTTCCGGGTGATATCGTGCCGGGCAACAGACGACAGTGTATTTATGTATATATAATATAAATTTCGAGCTCAGCATCGCCTGACCGGCCAGCTATACCTCGACGTTCTAAGGTGTTGTCCCTACCATCGATGCCTTCATCGTCGATAAGACGATAGTGCACTGTGTGGTGGACTATAAACGCTAACCCACCACCACTGTCTCGCTACATCTTGTGTGTGCACGTTTTAGCCATCCTTGGTTTCAAGGCGGAGCTAGGGTGCAGGTTTATCTCTTGGACCGCAGCGATTGTGATTCCGTGATCGGCTCATGGGATCGATCATTTCTTCTATCTATCTTGCTCATGAGTCTCTTGCAGTTAAATTCGAGAAACTTGAAGCTCCTCGGGAGGGCTGTCGTAACTCGGGGTGTGAGGAACGCGTGAGTTTGTCTATGTTAGTCAAAAATTCTTCACTTTGAGCAATTCGTAAACTCCTAAAACGATAGGCTTTATTTCACTGACCATTCATACGAGAATTTGAGTCATTGATTAGCCACCAGGAGGCAGCATCCGCCACAGTTAATGACTCTAACCGCAGAAGGGCGCTCTCCAATCGCTTTCATCGAGCCTGGTGTCAAGGTAAATGCGAAATATTATCGGGAAAGATTCTGGGGGTTGCTTTGAAGCCGTGGTCAGACAAACGTTTCGGTGGCAGACTACTGACGTTTCAACAGGACTGGGCATCGAAGAACGGCTAAAAAACAACGTTCCGAACTTCATGACGCCCACAGAATGGCTATCAAATTCACCAGACGCGAAACCGATAGATTATTCTCTCTGGGCCATTTTGAAGAGCAAGGTCCGAACTAAAAGATTCACCAGTCTCGAGGCGCTGAAAAAAGCCATTCTTGCGAGTGAGCCAAAACACCTGCAAACCACATTCGGGCAGATTGCGATTCATTTCTGGACCACCTTGAGGCCATAATCAAGGCAAAAGGTGGTCATTTTGCGCAAAAGTAAATTGACTCTTAATGTTGTATTATTTTCACAAATTTTTTACTTTGAATTGAATATAAGTAATTTTCCAAACCAAATTTATGGCCTTCGAGTGTCGGACCTTATAAATTCACCTTAAGTAATGCATACATTGTTCCTACAGAAAAATTTTCCTACATTAATTTGTTATCCGTTTTACATTCTGCTTAATCTCCAGCTCTCATATTAAGAGATTTCAACAGTTGACACACTAGTTGAGGTTCTCCTAAAAACAATGCTAGCGGCATTAATTAAATTTATTCAGCAAAACAACTATATTTTACTAAATGAGGGACATCCAACCAACTCAATTCACCACACATTTTTTCATACTGACCTAGCATTTGCTACTTCAGATATACACTTTGTTGCAAAATGGACAATTGCAAAGCGATTACTACTGTGAGTGATTATGATACAATTGTAATTAAGCTATTTGACACAAGTCAAGGAAGAATGATTTCAGTTTTTCTCTAAATTTAAAATTAAATCAGCAAAGTAGCCTCTTTTTCAAAAATACTATATGCAGATGGCTCAGAAGAATCAAAATTCACTACAGCCTTTCGTATTGCCAAAGATAAAGCTCTGAGAATTTCATCAAATCATACCACAACTGGAAAAGCTTTGTTATTAGTAGAGAATATCAGTTTTATCGAGTTTATGAATGCTTTGAATAGAGTCAGAACAAGCTTCGTTCTTGATCATTACAAAATTAACTACATAATGATAAAACATCTTCATTAGAATACGCTTAAAAAATATTTATTGCAATCATACGAGGGTGGATTGATAAGTCTTTAGAATTGCGACATCTATCGATTGATTAATTGTACTTAATTAGTTGTGATCGTTAAAAGTGAACTGTCAAAAGCGTAGCTGTCAAAATTTCATAACATATGGTCAAACGGTACTTTGTGTTGATGACATTATTTTTGCAAAACACTATTGTATTTTTATTCAAAAATTGAATTAAATCGTGAACATCGTGCTGTTATAAAGTACTTTCAACTTTCGACAAGGTTTAAACCAGAAACAAATTGTATGGAGGAGCTTGCAGACAGTATTAGGTGAACATGCACCCTCAAATGCAACAGTGTTTATCAATTGGGTATAACGAGTTTAAACGTGGTCGGATAAGTTCACCAAAGATGAGCCACGCTCTGTGGAGGTCGTCCAAAAGCAGGTAACGACTCCGACAAACGGTGGAAAAAGCTGTACAAAATTGATCACTACAAGATCGAATAATGTAACCTATTGAGACAGATTGCTGACATTGTGAGACATTAGTTATGAACGTGTGCATAACATAATACATGATGAATTAGGTATGCAAAAGCTGTCAAAAGATGATGCGTTTGTTCCTGCAAAAATGACCGAATGTTGACTCAAAGTCGCTTTAACAGAAATCCATCTGAATTTTTGCGTCGTTTCATAACGATGGATGAAACGTGGATCCACCACTATACACCAGAGTCTAAAGAACAGTCCAAACAATGGGTAGAACGTGGCTCAAGTGCTCCAAAGAAGGCAAAGGTCGTTGCATCAGCTGGTCAGGTTATGGCATCTATTTTTGGGATGCACATAGGTATAATTTTCATAGATTATCTTGAAAAGTGGTAAATCCATCACAGCTGAATATTATTCATCTTTGTTGGATACATTGGACCAAGAATATTAAGCAAAAACGGCCACATTTGCAAGAAGAAGAAAATCACTCTTTCATCATGATAACGCTCGCTCTCACATTCATCTGGCGAAAACAGCAGGAAAAAATAAATGCAGTTAAGGCTATCGAATTGCTGCCTCATCCGCCATATTCGTCCAGATTTAGCTCCGAGTGACTTTTTCCTTTTTCCAAATATGTAAAAAATGGCTCGAGCGGACAAGAGATTTGTGTCAACACCTGAGTGAAGTTATAGCTGAAATCAGAATGCTTTTTTTGAAGGTTTTGAAAAAACTTATTTTAGAGAAGGCAATAAATACTTCGACAGTTGATAGAAAAGCGTTGGAAAAAATGTATTGATCTTAAAAGGAGATTATGTAGAAAAATAAATAAATTTTTGTGTTAAAAAATCCAATGTCTAAGTTTCCACCCTCGTATTACGAATCTACAAATTACGGATCTATCTCCTTAAATCCATTTATGCTCAAGTTGGTTTTGTGGGAGTTAAATCAAAAATAGTCTACTATACGTGGCAAAAAAAACATTTATCAAGTCTTTGCGAATAATTCCACATCCGGTCACGACTCTACTGGCAAGGCCAAGTGGGTAGAACAAATAAATATCTACAAATTATTAATACTCTAAAACTTTATCTGAAAAAAGTATTAGCATTTTAGGTTTAGTTAAAGAAAACAGTACATCAAGGCACTTAGTGAGGTAGTATTCACAATCGGTGAATAGTGCGGAATTATAGTTAAATTCCACAAACAATATCTATAAGAAACAAAACTGTAATCCAGCACTCCTTGTTATCGCTCTCGCTGAAATCGATTGTGTTGATCATTGGTCTATTGTGCAGAGTCCCGACTTCCATTTGTGATGCAAGCAAATAAATTGTCAGAATTTGTGTTTAGTTCTTAAATACTTGCAACTACTTCTAGTGCTTCTTGTTCCGACCCAGAAACTTATTTTATTAAATCAAGTTTTCCCAGCAGGAGCAATTGCACATCTACATATAAGCATACTTATGCCACGTACGTTTGTATATGGTATTCGCCTGACAGTTTGTATGTTTAAATTCTAGTGCGGTTTATTGGCACATGCACCCACACATAATCTTGCCGTATGCTTATATGACAGCTGACAGCAATTGATGCCTTGTTTAGATAATGAAATATAAATATTTAAAATCCTCTAAGCGGGTATATAAGTAGCTGATGCACAAGTATTCAGGTTAAAGAGTCGTAGAAATATCATAAATTTGTGAATAATAAGTTTACGTTCATGCATGTATGTATGTAAGAGGCTTGCATTAGTTACCAGGTGCTGATTATGTGTGAATGTTTGTGAGAAAGTGCAGGCCAATAAGCAATGAAAAAATAAAACCCAAAATTTAGAATCTGCTATGAATGCCATTATATAGTTAACTTATTAATTCAAACAAATTATTTTTATTGTAAAGTAAGAATAAGGCTTCTCGTAGGCTAGCCAATGAATCACTTTATTAAATTTGTATGCCGCACTTGTCATGCCGTCTGGGTACATTGAGCAACTCAAACCATTTGCAAAAGCAATTCTAAGCTATAATGCAGGC